>JAIWNF010000122.1:0-49121 GCA_025093555.1 Circinella umbellata | reverse complement strand
TAAGTTATGCCAACTTAACATTATTATTTGCAAGAAAAAAAAAGTAAAAAAAAGGAAAGCAGGAGATAATTATAGAATTGAATTGAAAATGAAAGTTCATGATGATCACTGTTGGTTGTTGAAGATTCTTGTGGTGTATGTGTTGATGATAATTGTATTTCTTTACCCTTTTTCGAGTTTGATTGTAATGATGATGATGATGATGATGATGATGATGATGATGATGATGATGATGATGATGATGATGATGATGATGATGATGATGATGATGATGATGATGATGATGATGATGATGATGATGATGATGATGATGATGATGATGATGATGATGATAATGATGATCTTGCTTTTATCGTGAAACAAGGAGGGAAAAACGTGTACCGCGTTTTGCTTTTTCAACTTCGTCAATAGCAGATATTTTACGCTTAGCATTCTGAGCAAATGCATTGGCCTGACTTCCTAGTTCCTTACTATTATGTAAAAAAAAAATTAGTTTAACTCAAAACCCATCACAGAAATAATAAGAAGTTCAACTTACCCATGTACTTGGATGTTGGAACCTCGGAAAATTGTTGACAAGAATGACCAATTGTTATACATCGTATCAGCTTCACCTACTCTTTCAGTACCTGTATTCTCGCATAAGAATTGATTTGCTGCATTAAGTAAAGTGAGGCTCCACCAAGTTAATAAATGATCTTTGGTCGGATCATGAGGTAATGAATAAGCATATGTATAAATATCTTCAACAGACTATATACAGTTGAACTTAGTTTAGTAATAGCCAACACATATATTAAAACAGTTTTCATTTGATTAGTGAAAAAAAGAGCTTTACCATTTTTTAATAGCTTTTAACAAACCGAGAAGTTCATCTGGTGTTTGACGTATAAGTGAGGAGCCTTCGTTTTGAATTTCCATCAATTCTTCTTTTGTAAAAACGGTTTTCCAGTTTTCTTCGTCCACATCTAAAATCATTGAATAAGAAGGACTATATGTATATTCATGTGGGGCAAAAACCGCATTAAGAATAAAAAATTCATTTTTCTATAGGAAAAATCATAAACTATTGAAGAATAAGACTTACTGGCAGATTACTTGAATTCAATGCAAACTAGCTATTTTTCTTCAACTGACAAAGGGTTCACGTCTGGTCCAGCAGCAGCAGCAGCTCTTTTTGTCGCATCCAAAACCCAAAAGTTGTTCGGATTCAAACTGTCAAACATCTTACGAAACGGTTTTTGTCTTCTTCAGTAACTTTTGTTTTCAATGAGGGAATAGATGATGTGTAAGAATCAGTGGTATTATTATTATTATTTTCGGTAATAGAGGAGCCAGAAGAGGGTGATCGTTCAGTTGAAACTGCTTGATTACGACTTCTTTCAACCTTTGACCAAGAACAGAGCCAGTCGTTTTTTTGCTATATAGGTAAAACAAATCATTGAGCATTTATACTTCTGTTCGTTTTTTTTTTCACACATGAAGTAAAGGTTTATATAGTTAAAGAGCAAAATCGTAGTATTTATGGTACATTTAACAAGGGTTTTTTTTTCATACCAAGGTAATATTCGCCTTCTTCGCACATGATTCAATACGATTTATCCAAATTCCTTTCAACACCTCGTTCGACTGGTTAGAACTGGCGCTGGAAATAATAACATGAATAAGGTCGTCTAAAACGAGTCGGAGAGGAACAACTTTGCTTTTTTGGTTATGGACTATTAACAAAGAGGTGATCACTATGGTAAAAGCATACATTTATATAGTTAATTTCGTAATCAAAAGTAACGCGTGTTTGATCACCACTTCAATATATCGATTTACCAGCTTCGTATTTGATGGACATTTATAACTTTAAGTTCAGGCAAGAAGTAACACGTCGGGTAATTCAAAATAATAAATAAGATCAATATGCTGCGTGAGCATTTATGTGGCGTCAAAAAAAAAAAAAAGAAGCAATGGTACCTTCAATTCTTTTTAGAAAATTGTCGTGCATAAAAGTGAGCTGAAGAAAGTAACCGCCAGAAAGAAGTGATAATGGGGGCCCGGATAACAATGTATGAGGCAAAGAAAATTAATTGTTCTCAATTAGGAAATGACCCTAGTAGCGAGATTATTCTATTGTAAAATGATTAATTGTATTTTATATATGGGTTGAAATTTATAGCTATTAAAAAAATAAAATGATAATAATAACCAGCTATTTGCCATACTTACTGTAAATATAATATTTGACCAAATTATATTGTTGAAGTAACTAGACATTCTTGTTCGACCCTTTACGCTCCAAGGTGTCACAAATGATACATGTATTTTGAACGTCTTCAAGGAGATTATTATTGCTTCTTCTGCTGCTGCTGCTATCTGTAAATGTTTGTAGTGCTATAATAGAATTTGGATCTGTTAATACTAAATTCTATTGCAGCTACAGTTAACACTTTCGAAGACGTACTTATCACTTCAAATAAACTCGATTCCATAGCACTGGATTCAATGGCAGTAGTTCGACTAATGGTAGATTCATTATTAATGGTCCGATTGTTAACAATGTTCTTGGTAGCAGTAGCATAAGTAGAATTTTCATCTCCACACACGCAATCATGAACTCTCCATTATATTTTCTCCTGGCATTAGTATTTCTTCTTTTTGTTTTCTCTTTCACGTCTTTTTATTATTGGAGTTATATTCCATTGTGACACTATTGAACCAATCCATGACACCGATAACTTTTTTTTAATATTGACGCTAATAAAGTAATACGTAATGTATGAACTTTTTTCTCTCTTATGCTTTATGCTTACCTGTTTAAATCTCAGCAACACGTCATAGTCAAAGGTGATTGGGTAAATCCAAACGTCATAATCTTTTTTTATTGGCTTTCGCTGCCTCATTCACTTTAGCCGTTCTTTTTAGGTAAAAGTAGCTGAAATGAGTTTAACGCCTTTTCTGATTAATTACCGAGATTCATACTTCAAAATACATTTGTTTTGCTTTGCCCTGAAATCTTTCTCTCCTTTTTTTTTTTTTTTTTCTTTTTTGCTCATTCAGTTAAAAAGGCTCACTTTGCCATGTTTCCATTCATTGTTTGTTCGAGCATTTTATTGTTTAAGTCAAATGATAAAGGTAATGAACAATAGAAGCTGTAAAGGGCAAAAAAAAAAAAAATCTTATTGTTTTTTTTTCTGGTTCCACAAGCATAAACTAATTTTTTTTTTTTCATGAATGCCTTTTTTTATTATTGTTTTGTTGTGGTTAAATTTCATTAGGGAGAAAATAAAATAAAAATGAATGAATGAATGAGAGATATAAGGAGAAAATTAATAGTAATAATAATAGAAGAAGTAATTGGCTGAATATATATTTGTTAAATGTAAAAAACAGTGAATGGATGATATTATTGTACTTGGTCGGCGAAAAAAAAAAAAAGATCATTTTAAATTATATTTTTGAATGGAGTAGTTGTTGGTTTTTCTTTTCGTTATTAAAATAATGCATCCAAGGTACAGCAGAGACAACATGCGGCCAAACTATTTAAATATGAAAGTGTAATTATTAATTTTCCGTTAGTACTATATATATATATATATATCTTTTAAATTAAAGAGAATATTTCATTCAATTATCTTTACCATCCTAAACACATTCCATCACTACCACGATCTTGTTGTGGTTGTTGGACATAGACTTGTTGTGGTGGTGGTTGCGGTTGATAATATTGTTGCTGCGGTGTTTGTTGAGGAGGAGGGTAATAACCTTGGTTTTGTGGAGGAGGATAATAACTTGGATTAGGTGGAGGAGGATATTGATATTGTTGTTGACCTTTATCCATTATGTATATATAGTGTTAACTATTATCATTATTCATATGCATGATTATGATAACGATAATTGGCAAAGCCCACAGTAATACTAACATATGCATGATTATGATAACAATTATTGACAAAGCTAGCAGCAATATTAGCATCGTTGTCTATATGCGTTATGATCACACTTTTTATTATCCTAGTTATTGCCAAAGTCGCAGCAATATTACAGTGAGATGATTATTATCTACATAATAATAATCGTTCAAAAAACATATAAATACCCCGTCGCGAATAAACAAAGAAATCAATATCTTTCAAAGATTTTTTTATAACTATATTATTTTTCTCAATTTCACTTTATATTTTCCTATTTACTATAAAGATCTTATCCACCAAACATAAATACGATACAGCCATCAACAAAACTCTTGAAGAGATCTTAAACAAGACAGACTATCACAACGTGAACGAAGCATATGATGACGTTCAAGATTATGCACGTCAACAAGGATTTGCTATTATTAAACGCCACAGTAACCAGCGCGCTTGTATTTTTGAATGTTGTCATACAGGATCAAAGCAAAATTATAATAATAAGAATGGTAATAAGAAAAGATATAGTAACTTGAAGAAGATATATACATTTTTATTTAGTAAAAGAAAAATAATTTTTACACCTATTAAACTGAAATTTTTACTTTTTATAGATGCTACCAGAAAAGCTGATATTGTACATAGAACATATCAAGATAAGAATGGTTTGACTAAAAAGTTTCCAAATCGCACATCAAGAAAGAGTAATTGTACATGGAAAATTATTATCTCGTCCACAAAGGCCAACAACTTCAAGTGGAAATTTACAACGAAGTTACATGAAATCCCTGAGCATAGTCATGGTATGAGCACTATGCCGCTGGTATACCATGAACACCGAGTAAAAGATGCACAAGAACGTCAAAACATTGTTAATCAGTTGGAAGCAGGAATTTCACCACGACAAATAATGAAGCAGGAACGCATAAATTTACCATCACCAGTAGTAGCAACACCTAACCCTCAATCTCTCAATATATAACTGCCAGTACCATCTTTCCCACCCACTCCTACTATTAGACCAACATACATTACTGAACCGATGACACCAACTCAACAATCAATACTTACAAGTTTTTACAATGTTGTGCCAAAAGATCTATATAATCTTGGACAAAAAATTCGTGCTAATGAAAACAAACGGGGCAATTATCAAGAAATGGATTTAATTATGACTTTTTTGCAACAAACTGGATATATCTCTCGCTATGATACTGACAGCACACGAAAGATTATCAAATCAATTTTTGCTACTCATGGGACATGTATTGAAAAGGCACGGCGATTTCCTGACGTTATTGTGATCGATTGTACATACTGTAGCAACCGAAACATGATGCCTCTACTCAATATAGTTGGTGTTAGCAACTTGGGTGCAGATAACTTTCAAAGTGATAAGTTACGTTCGTATTATATTGGTAGTGCTGTGATGTCAGACGAAAAAGCGATATCATACAACTGGGTCATTGAACAACTGGTGAAAACTATTTGGACTCCTGAGTGTGGATCTTCACCAAGGTTATTGGTAACCGATAATGACAGTTCTTTGGATATTGCTCTTCGTACACATTTTCCCAATGTTCCTCGTATTTTGTGTGTATGGCATATTAAGAAAAATTTTTGCGAAAAGGTGTCCAAACATATCGACAAAGAAGAGTTGAAAGAGAAGTATGATGAAATTAATGAAACAGTTGATAATTTGCTTTGGTCAAGGACAATAGGTCAATTTAATAATGCAATCAAGGAGTATAAAGATAAAGTAACAAAGGCTTGCAGTGATAATGCAGCGGGGGCGAATGATATCATTGCATATCTTGAAGAGTAAGTAAAAAATACAATATATTCTTTATACAACACAATGATAAGGTTGATTAAACTCACGAATTCTAAATTATTACTTAACATTTTTATAGAATGCTATTATATAAAGAGCGCTGGGCTGGTCCTTGGATAGAATCTTACGTTCACTTGGGTGCAAGATCCTCACAAAGAGTAGAAAGCTTCCATGCAAATCTGAAAAAAATAATTGAACGTCCTGGATGTATGCTACATACGTTCCAAAGTATACATGAATATCTTGACACAGCTGTAAGTATATAATATAAAATAAGAAAATAATAATTGGTGGGACTTTAAAATATTATAGTAGTTATATACTACTTATATTACTACTTATAGAATTGGAAAGAAGGCTTACAACAAAACCGAGAAGAACTGCTTGAATGGGTTATTCAAGACAGAGCCACGCCAAATGACAACCGTCTCAAGAACCAAATAGCACTACTACGTGGTATTATATGTAATTTTGCAATTTACATGACAGTGAAAGAAATTCAAGCTGCTCGATACATAAATGAGGACACAATAGAATGTGATATATTTTGCAAGGCCAAGACGAATTATAATCTGCCATGTCGTCACATGTTGTATCAATTTAATAGCGCGCCCTTGTATCCAGAGTTGTACAATAAAAGATGGTGGTTAGTTCCACCAACAGGTAAAAAATATCATACGTATTTATTACAAATACATATTTAATATTTATGTATGGCTGTAAAAAATAGAAAATAGATAAACAATCTAATCTGATTTTATGTATGCTTTTATTAATATATTATAATTAGACAACACTTCGAAAAAGTCGTATGGTAAAACAGCCACTGAAGATAAGATAGAAATTGAAACTAATGATGACTTGCAGACCCTTAACATGTATCAAGAAATGAAGGAAAAAATTACTTCAGCATATATTTCATGTCAAAATAATCAACAACGTCAAGACTTAATTGGAGCCATTGATTCTGCCTTAAAGAAATTTTCCCCTATTCCTATTGAAAACCTTGCTTTACCCAAGTCAGTAAAAACCAAAGGACGTCCACCAAAAAAATCGATTGGTTCAAGAATCCCATCAAGTTGGGAAAAGTCAGAAAAAGAAGCAAAAGAAAAACAGAAGGTGAAAGACAAAAAAGAAGCTAAGAAATTGAAAGAAAATAAGAAGCAACTATCTCCCTCGAACGTGCCTTTGGTCCCCCATCGTAATAAACGATTCAAAAACATTGAAAAAAGTGTGGATGACGATCCATCTAAAAAAAGAAGGAGAAAAAGTATGTAAATAACTATTCAAGATATAAATATAATCATTGACAACTAACAAATAATGTACACGGTATAACTATATTTCAAACGTATATAGAATTATACATACAGACATCCCAGCAGAAAACACAATAGAAGAAATCAAAATTGTGGATGATGGTTGGTGTGGCTTTAGGACTTTGGCATATATTGTATATAAAGATCAAGAAAAGTACTTGGATGTTAAAGAAAAGATGTATTCATATGTCAAAGATAATCGAGATATCTGCACTGATTATATTTGTATTGGACATCGTGCTTTATATGACGAACTACTTGAAAGAATGGCATATGGTGTTGCACCACAATTACGAACTCGTTCTGCTTGCCGCAAGGAATACTGGTTTGATCTAGCTTTTGATATACAAGTTGCAGCAAATACTTTCAATTTACCTCTAGCCAGTTATTCCGATTCAATCCATGAATCAGCATTATACCTACCATATGACATACCTGCTGGACAGCCACTACCTGAAATAATATATTTCGTTCATGGAAACCACTTTCAAACCATTAGAACAAAAAGATTTCCAAGGATGACTTGGCCTCCTGTTTCGCCCAAATCTTTGGCTATCTGGGAATCTCGCGGTAGGGATCCAAAACGTTATAAGAATGGATGGAAGTATATCCATAGAAAAAAGTATCCTATAGTTCAAAACACTTCCAATGGAACTAGAAAAATTCCGATTACAGTAGACGGTGATGGTGGAAAACCACAAATGAAAAAAGATAAATTACAAGAATTAAACAAATTACTTGCAGCAGCCGATGCTATTAAGCTAGAACCAGAAGGTATATTATACTATAATTAATAATATTAAAATAGAAAAATAACCAAAAAAATAATTATTTTAAATTTTTTTTTCTAATTTATAATGAATTGCTCCAAATATCAATAGCTATAAATGCATGTCCATATTGTGGAACATCACTTGGTGACCCTATACCAAACTCCATTAAAAATATGTATGATCAATACATTCTAAAGAACGAGTAATTTAAAGAAACCCATCGAAAAAATAGAGAAAAGAAAATCAAACAAGGTTCTACTTCCCGTCGAACACTTCGTGAAAGAACTCCTGAAAGAAAAGTGGCCTTTGAAGAACAACTGGAATTTTGTCGTTTCCATAAGATTGAACTCATATATAAACAAGAAGGTATCAAAAAAGGTTATCCTACCGAGATAAACTTTAAGTCACTTCCTGGCCGAGTCGTATCACATCTCGACACATTGGTTAAATTGGCAAAGGCTTATTGGATAGTTCGTTTCGTGTGCATGAAGAAGATTTTGTGCAAAAAAATCAAAGAGTCATAAAAAGATCTTTATTTGCAAGAATGTCTCGTGTGGAGTTTTATACGGTAATTATATTATTAACTGTTTGCTTTCTTTCCCGATTTAGGGATATAATTATACTAATAGTATACTACCTGTCTCATATTATAGAGTGGATATTATGGCGTAAGAGGGGAAGCGATCATAGTAAGTGTTTTACAACATGAGTTGCTTTATAAATCAAGAATTACAAGAAGCGATACACACCCGTTGGATGAATTAACATTTATTCAGACCATCCTTGTACCGGAGTGCAGCATTTTTTTAATCCAAGAAGATTTAAGCATTCCATCATATAAGGATGCACTCAACATTTTGATGAGCAGCCATGAATATGGTTTTCACCTCTATCCGGATCCTGTAGAAGAAGACTATGATGATTAAATAGTGTGATGATCACTATAGTCTATACATATCTCTTCTTTATCTCTGTCTCCTCTTTCTTTTTTTTCTGAATTTTATTTACTTTTCACTGTATTTGCATCTTTATCTTATTATACAGTATCTAAAGATATTCCTTTTTTCTCTTTTCTTCACATAACACTACGTACTAGTAGTATTATTGTTTATTATTATTATTATACACAATATTATTATTGTTTCCTTTTATTATCATATGCTTTTATCATTGGTAATCAATATAAATCCTCCTCATTTTTTAAGTTCTATTTTACTTAATTTTATTTGTTGTCTTTGATTAAATACTGTATCTTCATAAATAAATCTTTAGTTGATTTCCCTTTTACAGTGAGTATTCGCTAAACCGGTACTCGATATATGTGAGGATTTGTACCGGTTTAGCGAATTGAAACGCAGCTGGTACTAATATGTAGAATATACTGGAAAAATAACTATAATTAAATTAAGCTGTAGGGATAAGCTAAATAAATGATAGTTCATATAATGTAGCTTTGCTATTTACTTGAGCTAATCTTTTAGTAATAAAAATGACACTGGTGTATACACCAAATAGTAATAATTAACCAGAGACTGGATTAATAATGAATTTACAACAAAGTGTGTTTAATATGAACCTTGGTTAGCAGTCGAATAAACGAGTAAAAACGAATTGTATCAACAACATAATTACATATGCAATGGTAATGAACAAGTGCATGACAAAGATGAAAAGAAGTACATATGTATGCAGATGAGAAAAAGAGAAAAGCATCTATGTGAAGTTGGCGAAAAAGAGACACTGTTATCAACAAGCTTAAGATGTTGAGAAACTTTCTCTTGACGACAAGAATAATTTATGTATTTTTAATTGCTATGAAAACAAAGTAGCCAACTGAAAACAAAAGGAAGAGCTGGGATGAGATTAAAGGAAGCCTGTATTACTGATTTTACCATTAAAAAGACTAATATCAAATTATATAAGATAAATAATACTATTATAAACCCGGTAAATATTTAGGAAAGTTCACCGGATACCTGTTTAGCGAATTACCGGTATTTTACTAAGTATATAAAAAATAATTGAGAGATACTACCGGTTTAGCGAAATACCGGTTAACGAGTACCGGTTTAGCGAATACTCACTGTAAAAGTTTATTAAGACTTTTTCCTTTTCATGGATTCAGACGTAAAATTCCTGAATACAAGAACTGCCATATACCATTATTTATAATTATTTGGTCTATTATAACCTTTATACTATTTTATTCATATAATTTATATCATTTTATTTTATGAAGCTTTTTGTCATAACAACAAACACTTGAATAGTATCATTAATATTTATATTTGACGTATTATTATTATTATTATCAAGTATTGAACGGTTTATATTAAAATTATAGCCTTCCTCAATATATCTATATTATTACAGAAAAAATGAGAAAAAAGGGTCGAGTAGTAGATAATAAAAAAAAATTAGATGAGGTGGGCTACAAAAAATTGGACGAGGTGGTAGACGAGATGGGCTACAGGTTACTAAAATACCTGTAGCGCATGTGGTCTGCCTTTGAATTCTTGTAGCCCATGTGGTTAATTCTCTTGATTTATTTAATCATAGGTGTGACTATCATAATAAAAATTTAACCTCAACCGGTTATATATAAAAAAAAAAAAAAACAAAAAGCTGACCTGACTTACCGCTTTTTATTCATAATAAGGACTCTCCCCCATTGTCCGAGTAGTAAGATCAGATGGTCTTGAATAGTATCGCCTAACAAGATAGCCCTTATCATGGGTCTCACTGCGTGTTTTTTGCTTTTACCATCAGATGGCCTTGAATAGTATCGCCTAACAAGATAACCCTTATCACGGGTGGTAAAAGTTTTGTTGTGGTGTTTGATCAGATGGCCTTGAATAGTATCGCCTAACAAGATAACCCTTATCATGGGTCTTCACCACAATTATTTTGTTCTTTATATTTTTTTTTATTTATCTCTCATTCATAATTTCCAATGGTTACGTTTCGTTAAAGCAACATGGGTGAATATGTACAATACTTTTGTTTCTAATTGTTTATTTAAAATGATATTCGTTCACTTGATTTTTTTCTCTTTCTGTAAAAAGTTATATAGATAAGTAACAATGGACAATTTCGGTTGGATCCAGAGGTATAAATACTGGCATATATATATATATGGAGTTCCGGAGGATGTAGAATATCGTAAAAAAAAAAATACTCAAGTTATTATACAAATAGCATCAAGATAGATTTGGTGGATCAAGAAACCAGCCGAGGCATTTAGCTTAGAATTCATTTATATATTTTGTTTAATTGTGATAAATCACTCTTCCCCAACTCAATTTATAATCCAAACTTTCACCAACCATCCAAACCATGTACTTTCTATTGTTTATTCTCAAAAAATACAAAAGACTAAAGTGAACATTACTTACAGGTCATAAAAAAATAGTTACTTCCACTTTTTTTTTATCACAAATAAAAGTGTCGCTTTTTATCCAAATATGTCTCAGTGTATAAAAAGTCCATCTACGCTACGCTAAGACCAAGGAGAGATCATTATACATATACTAGCATGACAGATCAAGCCAATCATGTTAATAATACTGCATAAATTGCGAAGACAATAATTCATGTCGAAGCTTTTTTTTGCTCAACCTGAATTAAAATATACGTAGGTTCTCTTCTTTGATCTACTTTGACCAAGTTTATATATACGTCATATTAAATTAAGAAACCAATACTATTATTCTCAATAGTTATCCTATACTATCGTATTTATAAAAGATGTATATTCTTGTTATTATTCTCTGTCCTATTTCATTTATATCACTAAACTACTTCCACGACATACCAGGTACAAATATTTGGTACCTCCTTATTCCTGATCTTGCTATTTTTTTTTTTTTTTAAAAAAAAAGATGGTGAAAGTCGACTAGAATAGTTTATTCAACTACGGAAAGATAAAACGCGGCATTCTCAACAAACTATACTGCGTTGTTACCTTTTGGGTATAAAGGTGTTGTTTTGAATACCTGTAATCAGCAGGTTTAAAAGTATATCATACTTTTTTTTATACATCAATAATTTTCTGCACTATAGAGTGGCCAGTGACTATATATGAGCGACTCAATTTTTTGACTAGAATTCGACAATACCGACATATGGCATGAAAGCAAAAATAAACCCGCATTAAGTTTTGCAGAACTATTATATTGGTAGATTTATAATCTTCTTGGTTGCAAGACATCTATGATATCAATAAGCATAATTATCAGTATTCCTTGATGCTCCTAATTTGATAGTGGATTTGAATTATTAAACGTTATAAATAATATAGATCTAAACAGCTAATTCACTTTTGTTGGGTGATTCCATAATAGAAAAAACATTCATGCAACTTTTATTGTACAAGATAATTGTGTATAACTGATAATATTATTCATTAGCAGTGATAAAATAGCAGGCAAGGAAGTATCTTTTCTTTTTGTACGAGGCGTTGATAATCTTTCTTATTATTTATGTGATATTTGGTTATTTAAATAAGAGTAGGAAATAAAAACAGACAAGGTATAAATCCTTTGAGACTTTGTTATATATCTTTAATAATAATTTAGAAACTAGAATAAAGTTATTTCTTTAAAATAATATTTCTATTCTACGAGTTACGGGGCTTAGTTAATAGAATGATGTGGGTGATTGATACGTAGTAAAGTCGGGTACTTGATATTAGTCATTAATATTGAGAAGGTTACTATAGCTACTGTTCTGCAGTATATTGGGCTTAGCCATGATACTCTCTTTTATTCTTTAATTTAAGTTGACGAGGCGCAGGACATCGTTATGCGATTTTACTCAGTTTCGTTTTTAGAATTGAGTTCTGTTCACGTCTGTATTTTAAATATGATTTCTTATTTCATCTGGGATAAAGAGATAATGGAGATAATGTTCTTATAGTACAACAATTTAGTTTGTAGGTGGCCGAGTAAGTGGGAGGGGGAAGTTAGATGAAAAAAAATAAACTGCGTAAAAATTGAATCTATCATTGAGGCGTCAATCTTTAGTTCATTGGAACAAACCGATTTATTTTTTCGTTGAACGTTTTCATTAACAATGGCCTTTTTCTTTTGATTGGCACAGAAGTGGAATACAAATTTTTCAAACACTAACGTACGATAGCATATACTAGACAAGGACGATAATCAATAGTAACATTACGCACTTCAAAATAATTTACGCTAAATAATAGTGACCAGGAGAATGTGTACTCTTTATAAATAAAATCCGAGACAATGACATGGACTTTAAAGAGTACTTGAAAAATCGAATGCGTTAAATAACCAGGAAAGGGTATACAAAACGCTGCATCTATTACAGACAAAAAGAAAAACAATATCATATTTTATTAAAAATCTTTCAAATACGTAATGCAGTTCATTTTAGCCTGTGTAACAATATTGACCCTGTCATATATAGACGTATCAGTAATGCTTCTTTTCATAAGTATATACCTATTTATATTGCACCATGTCACTCCATCACAGTACATACCATTTTCTTAATAAATATATTACGCAAATCAAGAAATAAGTTATGCCAACTTAACATTATTATTTGCAAGAAAAAAAAAGTAAAAAAAGGAGAGCAGGAGATAATTATAAGGTGAAAGAGGGCAAAAAAAAAGATAATTATTATTTATAATATAAAGGAGATATGTGCATGTGCTTTATGTTAAAAAAAGAGATTATAGACCAAATTTTACAAAAATATAAAAAGAATGAAAATAGAATTGAATTGAGAATGAAAGTTTATGATGATTCACTGTTGGTTGTTGAAGATTCTTGTGGTGTATGTGTTGATGAAAATTGTATTTCTTTACCCTTTTTCGAGTTTGATTGTGATGATGATGATGATAATGATGATCCTGCTTTTGATCTTGCTTTTATCGTGAAAGAAGGAGGGAAAAACGTGTCTGATAATGCGGGTGCTAATCCTTTGTCAAATTCTCCAAATATTGTTTCTGTTTCTTCCACAATGGTTTTACCCAAAGCAGCCAGACGAGCTAACGACGAAATCCGAGCAGTAAAATCTTTATTGGATGTTGGATAATCATTAGCTAAGGTTCTACGTATTCTTGTTACGTAGCCTTTTGGTGAGTCAAGGTCTAGAAGTTGGATGGAGGGTCCTATCATACATTGGAAGCATATTAAACAACTAGTTTCTTGATTTTTTTTTATCAACATACCATTAATATTATATCCCACAATATGAATTTTTGATTGAAGTTCTGGTGCATAATTGTATAGTTTCATAAACATGTCTTTCATTACTATGGGAAGTTTCAATCGACTATCTTTCAATTCTTTCGTAGAATCTGTATTCTGACCGATCTCTATACATCCATATTCTACTTCACCACATTTTAAGATTCCATCCATGCTTCTACCGCGTTTTGCTTTTTCAACTTCGTCAATAGCAGATATTTTACGCTTAGCATTCTGAGCAAATGCATTGGCCTGACTTCCTAGTTCCTTACTATTATGTAAAAAAAAAAGTTAGTTCAACTCAAAACCCATCACAGAAATAATAAGAAGTTCAACTTACCCATGTACTTGGATGTTGGAACCTCGGAAAATTGTTGACAAGAATGACCAATTGTTATACATCGTATCAGCTTCACCTACTCTTCCAGTACCTGTATTCTCGCATAAGAATTGGTTTGCTGCATTAAGTAAAGTGAGGCTCCACCAAGTTAGTAAATGGTCTTTGGTCGGATCATGAGGTAGTGAATGAGCATATGTATAAATATCTTCAACAGACTATATACAGTTGAACTTAGTTTAGTAATAGCCAACACATATATTAAAACAGTTTTCATTTGATTAGTAAAAAAAAAGAGCGTTACCATTTTTTTAATAGTTTTTAACAAACCGAGAAGTTCATCTGGTGTTTGACGTATAAGTGGGGAGCCTTCGTTTTGAATTTCCATCAACTCTTCTTTTGTAAAAACGGTTTTCCAGTTTTCTTCGTCCACATCTAGAATCATTGAATAAGAAGGACTATATGTATATTCATGTGGGGCAAAAACCGCATTAAGAATAAAAAATTCATTTTCTTATTTGTAAAATCATAAACTATTGAAGAATAAGACTTACTGCAGATTATTTGAATTACATGCAAAACTGGCTATTTTTTCTTCAACTGACAAAGGGATCACGTCTGGTCCAGCAGCAGCAGCAGCTCTTTTTGTCGCATCCAAAACCCAAAAGTTGTCCGGATTCAAACTGTCAAACATCTTACGAAAACGGTTTTTGTCTTCTTCAGTAACTTTTGTTTTCAATGAGGGAATGGATGATGTGTAAGAATTAGTGGCATTATTATTATTATTTTCGGTAATAGAGAAGTCAGAAAAGGGTGATTGTTCAGTTGAAACTGCTTGATTACGACTTCTTTCAACATTTAACCAAGAAGAGAGCAAGTCGTCTTTTTGCTATATAGGTAAAGCAAATCATTGAGCATTCACACATGAAGTAGAGGTTTATATAGTTAAAGAGCAAGTCGTAGTGTTTATGGTACATTTAACAAGGGTTTTTTTTTCATACCAAAATAATATTCGCCTTATCCGCACATGATTCAATACGATTCATCCAAATTCCTTTCAACACCTCGTTCGACTGGTTAGAACTGGCGCTGGAAATAATAAC
This sequence comes from Circinella umbellata, assembly GCA_025093555.1. Lineage (NCBI taxonomy): Eukaryota > Fungi > Mucoromycota > Mucoromycetes > Mucorales > Lichtheimiaceae > Circinella > Circinella umbellata. The sequence goes on along the minus strand of JAIWNF010000122.1, from coordinate 33,629 downwards.
ATGAGTGAGGTCGTCTAAAACGAGTCGGAGAGGAACAACTCTGCTTTTTTGGCTATGGACTATTAACAAAGAGGTGATCACTATGGTAAAAGCATACATTTATATAGTTAATTACGTAATCAAAAGTAACGCGTGTTTGATCACCACTTCAATAAATCGATTTACCGGCTTCGTATTTGATGGACATTTATAATTTGATGTTTAACAGATTTTAATTTGTTGCTATAGAAACTTATATTGTAGACTGTTTAAGTTCAGGCAAGAAGTAACACGTCCGGTAATTCAAAATAATAAATAAGATCAATATGCTGCGCGAGCATTTATGTGGCGTCAGAAAAAAAAAGAAGCAATGGTACCTTCAATACTTTTTAGAAATATGTCGTGGATAAAATGAAGTCTTGAATGAAATCTCGCGAAGATATAAGGTTGTTGTTGTTGCTATGGAATTTGTCGCGTCCAAATGAAGTATATATACGATTTAAATTCCGCCAGAAAGAAGTGATAATGGGCGCTTTTTTTTTTTTTTTTTTCTGGCTCGTTCGACAACATAATGTAAACGAGAAAGTAATCTCATATACAATGGCTAAATTCTCTTTATTCTTTTTAGGTAAAAGTAGCTGAAATGAGTTTAACGCCTTTTCTGATTAATTACCGAGATTCATACTTCAAAATACAATTGTTTTGCTTTGCCCTGAAATCTTTCTCTCCTTTTTTTTTTTTTTTTTCTTTTTTGCTCATTCAGTTAAAAAGGCTCACTTTGCCATGTTTCCATTCATTGTTTGTTCGAGCATTTTATTGTTTAAGTCAAATGATAAAGGTAATGAACAATATAAGCTGTAAAGGGCAAAAACAAAAAAAAATCTTATTGTTTTTTTTTCTGGTTTCACAAGCATAAACTAATTTTTTTTTTTTCATGAATGCCTTTTTTTATTATTGTTTTGTTGTGGTTAAATTTCATTAGGGAGAAAATAAAAAAAAAATGAATGAATGAATGAGAGATATAAGGAGAAAATTAATAGTAATAATAATAGAAGAAGTAATTGGCTGAATATATATTTGTTAAATGTAAAAAACAGTGAATGGATGATATTATAGTACTTGTTGGTCGGCGAAAAAAAAAAAGATCATTTTAAATTATATTTTTGAATGGAGTAGTTGTTGGTTTTTCTTTTCGTTATTAAAATAATGCATCCAAGGTACAGCAGAGACAACATGCGGCCAAACTATTTAAATATGAAAGTGTAATTATTAATTTTCCGTTAGTACTATATATATATATATATCTTTTAAATTAAAGAGAATATTTCATTCAATTATCTTTACCATCCTAAACACATTCCATCACTACCACGATCTTGTTGTGGTTGTTGGACATAGACTTGTTGTGGTGGTGGTTGCGGTTGATAATATTGTTGCTGCGGTGTTTGTTGAGGAGGAGGGTAATAACCTTGGTTTTGTGGAGGAGGATAATAACTTGGATTAGGTGGAGGAGGATATTGATATTGTTGTTGACCTTTATCCATTATGTATATATAGTGTTAACTATTATCAAAAATAGAAATATAGTTTTTAATTTAAGAATAAAAAAAGTAAAAAAAAAAGGAGAAGAGAAAGAGTGAGAAAGAAAGAAAGAGCAAGCTTATTATATATACAAAAGAAACTTGTTTTTTGTAAAAAAAAAAAAAAAGAACGTCACGTGTAATTAATGATTCGTTCTTTCTGGCCAAGAAGATGTCCAAGTATTCTACACTTCTTTTTTTGAGTTTCTGTGTCTCAACTTCTTGGCTAATTTTTTTTTTAGAGAAACAATAGAAATATGACAATTAAAATAAAACTCTTACTTTTTTTTTAGAACAGTACGACCTTATGATTCGTTCGTATCCTCTTTTGGTTTCCGTGTATATTTTTATATACATGTCTCACTCTTTTTATCTTTCAGCAAAAGATGACACCCACGAACCCGTGAAATAAAACCTTCCTAAAATGATAATATAGTACTGTTAAAAATTTGAACAAACTGTACCTATAGTGAAAAATATATACGATAATATGTAGCTCGCGTCACTAAATAGATAACCTTTTTTTTACACCAACTTGGGACATGTGCCACTATAACAATGCGACGATTCAGTTGACAATGTTTATGCAAATGCCATTTAGATTGACCTTATTCAATTCATTAAAAAAGTAACGGAATGAGAAACCCATGTATGCTAACCGAAAATGACTCGAATTAGTAAATAATCTACTACTTCAACCGCAAAAAAAAATCACTATTACAGTTGGGATGTTCTATACAGAATATTGAAAGGAAATGACTCGATTATATATATGCATAATCCGTTGGTAATCATTAAATCACTCAATGTTCTCGACGACGAAGACGCTACATTAAATCTCTTATTACATCGTGGCTCATAAGAAACTAAAAACACCTAAGGACTTTTTTCGATACAAGTAACTAATGATGGGACGTTAAACTTTTATTTCGGTGGATTTAATATTTAATTGCCCATGATTAAATATATGTAAAGCAGAGACACTTTGGTCATTTATTTTTGTAGTGTAATATATCGACAACATGGATTCACTAAACAATATTGTAGCAGCTCAAAAAGTACAATTTATTTTCCAGCCCTTAACAACGAAAAGTAAGATAAGTCTACCTTCAAGTATGCACCTTTAAGAGTGATAGACAGGTGATTGCTACTTTTTTTTTCTTGGTCCCTTTTCTGCATATACAAGGAAGTGTGCTTCCGAGCAAAAATAATAATAATCATGCATATAATATGAGTAGTTAGATCATGTAACTGCAAAGAATGTATGTACAGCAACAACAACAACAACAACAACGAATATGGTTGTACACAGAGTCATTTTATAGTCATTAGTAAACTAATGGACTATCCTCATAAAATTAGTTATACACAAAGAGTATAGGTAACACGAGCAATAACAAAAATCTTTACTGCTATATATAATTCTAATTCTTGAGCTTGTCAGTATCATTGTTATGATTATTTATCGAATGAAAGCATATTAATGAAAATACACCCATCATTTTTTTTAGTGCTTTTCCAAAAAGATCATTAAATATGATAATAAAAAACTGTAATTATGAAACTGAACCACTGTATGCCTTACACTGGAATCCGGGTTGTGATTGGTCAACGTGGCGAATGAAATTTGGTGATAGTGTTTGTGGAGAGAGAAATGATGCAAATAATCTCTCTGCGTGTGTAATTGTATATATAATATCCCTTTTCCCCATTATTTTTCTTATTTATTACTCCCTGTTAAACTTTTTTTTTTTTTTTTACGAAATATAAAAAAAAATGGATGGGGAATTATTAACAGTACAAATTCGGTCACCTTCTATGAGTGAAACTTTAACATTAACTATACAACGAGATGCATCTGTTCATTCGCTTAAACAGCAAATTCTTTCAGTTCATCCAAAGCAACCTAGTGTAGTTGATCAGCGTATTATTTTTTCTGGTAAATTGTTGAATGACACTGATACTTTGAATAGAGTACTTGAAAAGGTAAACAAAAAAAAAAGCTATAAAAATGGTCACTATACTGTTAAGCCAAGATATATATATATATATATACACATATATACTCTATCTTATGTCATTTAAAAATAAGTAATAACTATTCTTTTTTTTTTCTTTTGGGTAATTTAGACCGATGTGAATTCCATTCCAACGTTTCATTTAGTTGTTAAGCCAACACCAGTTACGAATAATACTTCATCGTCTTCGTCTTCTTCTCCTACTACTACTTCTCCATATATGAATACCCGACCATCCGTACCTTCACCTTTATCTAATGTTATATCAGCACAAAATAATAATTCTTCTTCTTCTTCACAACCTCAATCATCAACAACTTTTGAATCACAACAACAATCCTCTTTTAATCAACAACCGCAGCAACAAGACGCGATGCCAGGTTACCCAGCCCTTTTACCCGGTGGTTATCAAGTAATTGCTTTAAAGTAAATAATGTTTTCTATATTATTTTTTGGTAACATCATTAAAAGAAAGAATACGGCTTTACTAAATTATGTAACTTTGAATGTTTTTTTTTTCAAAATAGTGGTCAATATTATCTTGCACCTGTACTAGTACCTGCATTTACACCACAACAACAAGTACCCATACAGCAACAACAACAACAACAACAGCATCAACAAAACTTTAATCATCAATTTCAACCACATATTCATACAGGAGTGAATGGTCAACAACAACAACATCAGCAACAACCTCATTTACCCCATTTACCCCAACAACCACAAGGTGGTGGTGTTCATATTCAAGGAAGAATACGAGCAACATCTATTTGGCTTGCATTAAAACTTATTTTTATTTTATTCATTCTTTGCCAAGATGCAAGTTTAGAGCGTATTTTATTTTTCCATGTAGTGGCATTTATCTTCTTTTTATATCAAACTGGTCGATTGCGATTTGTTATTCAACGTGTACGTCCTGAAGATTTAAATCGACCTCAACCTCATCATCCTCAGCAACAACCTCCAGCTCCACAACCACAGCAACCACAGCAACAGCCTGTACCAGCTACTAACGATAATAATAATAATAATAATAATAACAATAATAATAATGATAATGATAATCCTCCATCTGCTCCAACAACACCTCAACCAGGTAATCCAAATGAACAAGCTGGATCTTCTTCAGGTCAACAACAACAACGACAACAACAACGACCTACTACATTACTTGGGACAATAAAGCGTGGAGCATATACATTTATTGCATCATTATGGCCTAATTATGGACATGACGCGCGTATTGCTCAAGCTTTAAATAATGGACAAAATGATTGGGAAGGTATTTAAAATATTCCGTGTTATTAGATACACTGTTATCAAAAACGATGACGGATAATGATAACGAAAAGAGCAAATAAATCACACAGCTTTATTTTCTGTATTATTCCCCCCCTCCCTTCCTCAATACTTCCCCTTCCTCTTATATACATCTAAAACATATTTATTAAAAACAAATTCAACATATATATAACACTCTTTTTGTATATATAAAAATATTGTTGCATCTCACAGTCCTTATATTATTATTAAAACAGATGATTAATAAATTATTCACTTGTTTTAAAAAAAGTTACATAATCACTACGACACATTCCAAAGATAGTTATTTTTTTAAATCCAAATTATATTTTCATATGTCTTTTTTTTTTCTAAAATTCGTATTACATTCTATTATAAGTATGTATATGTTATATTGTTATGAAATATATATGCGAACTGGGAAATTTGATCGGAAATGAAGAGGGAGAGGAGAAGAGGGAAAAAAAGAGTGGTGATGGTGACAGTGATAAAAATAATATGCTTATAGAATTGGTGTAATATAAATAATAAAAATAATAAAAAATTGAATGCTGTATTGTTGTTGTGTTGTTTTTGTTGCATGATAATATATAATGTGAATTGTGGATATATATGTGAGAATAATAATATTGATAATGATAGTATCGAAAAAAACAAAACAAAAATGAGAGGATTGAGAAAGAATGATTAACTGCAACTTGTTAGAGAGTAATAAGGAACGTGAAACAAAAAAAAAATGAAGGGAATTGAATGATTGGTGGTTATTTTTAATCTGTTGCTGTTGCTGTTGCTGTTGTTGTTACATTTGTATTTGTTGATGATCCTTGAAGTCCTCTTACAAGTGTTACAATACAAGTAATATCATCAATTTTACCACCACGATAATTACTTCCATGCGCTCTTGCATCTCGTGCCCAAGGACTCAAACGTTTTGGATCTAAACTATATCTTCTTGCTGTATCAGTTAAATTCTTTGTCATTAATCTTACTGCTGCTGCTACTTCTTCATCTGTTATACTTGTTGAAGATGATGAATGATCCATTTTTTTCATTTCTGAATTAACAATTGATAATGTTTCTTGTGGATAAACATTATCAAAATAACCATCCGTTGCTAATAAAATGATATCGTTATCTTTTAAGAAAAAGGTCTTTTGGTCTGCATCTTTTGGCATATCTGTTACAAAACTATCTCTATCAGGATAAGTGTCCGGTACCACGGTCAGTTGATATCTATATACATGTATATAATCATATATGATTATTAGTTATCAACTTTAACTTCACACAAATATATATATATATATATATATATATATACAAAAAAACAAAAACACTCACGGGCAATTAAAATAATGTTGTTGACTTGGACTTTCATATACAATTTTTTCATCACGTATTAATACAAAGGCACTGTCACCCAAGTTAACACTTGTCATTTCACCAGTAATTTTACACAAGTTGAGGATACATGCTGTACTACTTCCTGCTGCAACTTTACCACCGCGTCGTAATTGATGAAATGCTGTATCCAAAATTTGTAATGCATGAATAGGGGGACTTTGTTCAGCTTTTTTTGCTACACCAGCTGCATTATTCATTAATGTCCATGAAAAAATAGCTAGACAAAAAGAGTTAAATATAAATAAAAACAAGTATATATTGTATTATCTGTTTTGTAATTGAGTATATGTAAATATTTACCTGGGTCAACACCTGCTTCAGCCCAACCTCCTACACCATCAGCAACACCTAATGCCATACCATAGGGGGTACAAGTATGAAAAAATGCATCTTCACCAGCATCTACATTGCCAACTTTAGATCGTTTCCAATACGGAAGTTTATCTTCACTTTGACGTTGTTTTGGATTACGATTTTTTGCATGCCAGGCTGCATGGACTATAAATTGAAAGCAGTCTGTTGCCCCTTCTTTTGGATCCATTTGTTGTTTATTATCTTCTAGCGCACCAAGATTGTTATTAATGTTCTTATTCTGAACAGTTTCAGCAATTGTTGAAGTATTTGGAGGCATTTGTTTCAGTTGTACATCGTTAAATAACCGATCCAACGTTGGAGATGGTGGTGTATTATTAGTTGTATCAAATATAGTACCCGTTTGTATAGATTGTGTTGTTGTTGATTGGTTTTGTTGTTGCTGCTGTTGGTGTTGTTGATTTTGTTGAGCACTAAAAGTAAGTAATCGTTGAGCATTAAAAGTAGGTCGTAATAAAGTTAATGAAGGAGTCAATAATGGTTTCGCAACACTCCATTGTGATAGCTGAGAAAAAGTTGATAAGCGTTGGACATATTGTCGTGCCATGCTTACTTTTTTATTATTATTAGAAATATAAAAATATGTAAAAATATGCAAAGCCCGGGTTTTTTTTTAATAAAAAGGTAGTAAAAAAAAATGAAAGGAGAAATAAAGAAGAAGAGAGAAGGAAAAAAAAATATTGTGTATGAGTTTCGTAAACAATTGATTAGAAAAAAATTCCCCTTTCAATTCATTTTTGAGTCACAGGTCATTTCCCGGTTGAAAGGGGGAAAAACCCTACAATTATTATTTTTTTCGTGAAAATCAGATAATGATATATATATATAAAAAAAAGTGTACCTTGACGTTGTTTTATAATTAATAAATTCATTTTGTAAATAAAGTTAAAGAAGTATATCAAAAAAAAAAAGAAATATTTGAAAATATAATATACGCGTTTTCATATTATTAATGAATTTTTATCATCCTATTTTTTTTTTACATACTCTCTTTTTTTCTCCACACTTTTTTTTTTTAAAAAAGAGCACCGTTGCTCTCCTCTCCGAGAACTGCCGATCTTATTGTTACGCATGACCTTCTATTTGAAATTTTTTTTTGCACGTTTTTCGTGGTCATCCAAATAAACCAGTTTTTACTTTATTAAAGATTTATATTATATCTCTTTACTTTTATATGATAATCATTTCCGAATAATAATAAATCATACGTATATGAAAAGAAAAAAAAAAGGCGAAAGGGAAAAGTCAAGAATTTTGGTAATATATTTGGTCCCTTCAGGACAAAAACAATGCTTTACTCCGATCCCAAGGTTCAAATGATATGAATTGATTTGTGAAAAAAAAAAAGTGGCCCTTGCGTTCCCTTTGACTTTGAGAAACCTGCTTTTTATCTTGTTTGATAAAAGTAAAACAAATTGAGTATAGTCTTTTTAATGCTCCTATTATTAGTATTTTAATAAAATTTCTACAGTATTTCATTCGTTTTTACCTTTGATACTTCGCCTTTACTTCATCACACTGTACTATTTTACAAATGAAAAGATATCAACTATCATTTTTGTTTGATGATATCACAATGATTGGCTTGAAATCTAAAAATAATATAAAACTAAACACTCATACCTATGTGCTTTGATGGCAAACAGAACACAATATTCAAAGTTCTACGTAAATAAAATACTTTTGAATATGTACAGTACGTACCTACGTCCTCAAAAATAACAATGATTATAAAAGCATCTCAGCTCAGCTCCCTCCCCACTTAGTATGATATGATCCTTGGTCTATATGATAGATGTATAAATATAAAGTTTTCAACTAAATCACTAACGTCAAGACAAGATATAATCGAGACTAAAATCAATTCTAAGGATACAATGTTGTCTTTGTTATTTTTCTCAATGGAACTCGAAACAAAGCCTTGAGCAAGTAACCGAAATAAGACTCAGTTTATTCTGCGTTTAATAACTAGCACTGGTCTTATTGAGAGATTCTTTGGAATTATGCATTATTTTTTAACGTTTACTGTGTATCAACGAAAAAGAAAATACGGTCATAATAAGCTGTGATGTAATGTATAAAAACGCATAAAAAGATCACTTTATACCTATTCATGGATTAATTGAATAAAGGTTTACATTAATTGTATAAAATTCCATTTATCACATTATTATGGAAATACAGGATCATCCTATAGAGTAGGTCACGATGATATATTCAATGAATGAATACGCTATTTTTCTTTTTCAACAAAGGCAAAAACCATTCATTCGAAAGGAAAATAGCAATAACAGAAACAAGATGAAATAGTGTATCACTGTGATACGTACGTTATTATTTATTGTTTTCGAAGAAGGTAGCATAGCAACAGCAGGTTTCTTCATGTCACATTGTCGACCAATAATCCTGTAACTATGGCAATTTTGGCTTATAAGTTTTGGCTTTTGCATAGTTGTTACCTTGGCAACACTTTCTTGTTCCGTGTGATGACTAATATAAATTACCATAAGTTGGTTGGTTTGTAAAATAGCACAGATTTTAAGTCATCGATCCCCTATATATTTATAGAGCAATATGATTAAATCAACTAGTGCTACTGTACAGTTCCATCCTCCTATGTTGAAAAGTTAAATGTAATTTACACCATTCATAGCTAAGAAATACAGAGGAGACAAAGAAAGAGCTTATTTTCCATATATCTTATCTATTTTGATAATATATTTAGCACTGCTTAAAATCTTTCGCGGAACCAAAAAAAGAAAGAAAAAAAGCGACTTGATTTATTTGACACTCCATGTCAAGTTTTTTTTTTTTACAAAAAAAGCTGAACTAATTCTAATATGGATATCAAGTTTTTACTTGCTGAACCGATCTAACGGTTTTTCTGATATGATAAACGATGAATCAACTTCTCCCTTTCTTTGTACAGCACGCTTATAGAAACTCTGTTTGATTGGTTCCACGTGACGCTTAAGGCATCTATTTTTTTTTTTTGTTTAGTTTTCTTCTTTTCCCCCATGATCATCTTGTAATAAGCAATGACAAGAATCGATATTAAACTAGCATAAAACAGCAATCTCATTAATTTTATTCATTTTTATTCATGATTAAACAATGATTTATCATATAAACATAAACAGATCGACCATCATCTTGATGTTGAGTCAGAGTATTTCAAAAAGATCATCGGAAGTGTCGGAGGAAAGAAATAAGAATATATGGAAAAAGCTTATCAAAATAAGGTTTTATTTTATACGAAAGAAAAAAAATTACACCATGAATTGGGTCCGTTTTGCATTCTTTTTGAAAGTTTAATTCATAAAACTTGTTTGAGTATATCCCCAAGCTCTAATTATTGAACCGATTCTAGAGCAATAAGATTTCAATTAACAACAACAAACGACTTCAATGGTTTTTTTTTTAGTTGAGTAAAACAAAAAAAAACATGATTGGCTGTCTGTGTCTTAAACGAATAACAATGCACATATTTTTGATCACAAGCTTAAATTGGGTCTTGTACTACCCCAACAAGGACAAAACAAGAGGAGCAAGAATTTTAATTTTCCAATTCGTATATAATACAAAAAACACTCTATATTTTCATTCAGTATAAGAGCATTTTTTGTTAAAAAAAAAGATCTATAATAAAAATTTTAAAAAGTAAAAGTGTTGTTTGTAGATATTTACTTGATCTGTTCCTGAATCAAAAGAAGAAGAAAAAAAGTTCAAAGGTGTATAAAAAAAGAAAACGTAATTCACTCCACAAGTTATCTTTTGTGAAGAGTTTTTGTTTCACCATCACTGCTGCTGAGTATACCAGGAATCAAAGCAGCAGAGTTTTTAAATATAGCACCAAGAGTTGTAGTAGCTATAATAAAGCTTAGATATAATCAACAACATTAAATGTATATATACGTATTAGAATAACGGAAAATAAAATATGAGGATACAAAGTATAAAAATTTATTATTATATTCTGAAAACAAGCACAAACACGTTTGTTCTTGCCCACAATCAAGGAAAAGGAGAGACAAAAAAATGTTTAGCTAATACGCTCTAATTTTTCACTAATGATTAATCAGATCATGTTTTACAGAGTATATTATTTATCAGCGGAATCAAAAAAAAAAAAATAGTTAACACTGATAACGTCTTTTTCTACTTTTTGTCTTCAATTTATTGCAATATTGAAGAGTAACTATGTAAAAGATTACAGTTTCCTGGGACACAGGTTATGCTCTCTTTTTTTTTCTATATGCTTCAAAATAGCATAGTTTTTTCTCTTTCTTATTCTTACTTTCCTCTCAGTCAGAATATTTGACGCACAAGTGCCACATTTGATAGATTAGTTCCACTTTCGATTTTTTTTTTTTTTGGTAAAAGAATTTATTTTTATGTACCACTTTATTGCGCGGTCTATTTTTCTTCTTTATTTATTCTTGATTCAAAAGAGTTTGGAAAAATAAAGCACAAGATTTTAACCACCCGTCTTGTGTTTCTGTAGTAAAAAAATCCATAAAAAGTGTAGTTGGTTTTTTGTGTTACTTTTTGACCCTTCATCCTCATCTCCGAGGGTGTGAAAGAAGATAGAACAGTATTGCACATATGTATATACACACACCATTTTGTAATACCTATCAGAAAAGAAAAAACGTGATAATAGATTTGGGTTGAAAAGACATGTATTTGTCGTACATTTGTATGCATTATTTATTACACATAGCCGATGTCGAAGAAGGAATCGTACAAGACCCCATAAAAAGCTCGTATGCTATATTCTTAGTTCCCTTAATGCGCGGGTTCATGAACGTACAATCATAATGGCAGCACTTTTCCAATGTACACCTCTGCACCCTCTTTTTCCTCTTACCATAAAAAAATGATACTGCGACCACTTTAAGGTGTTTTTTGCGGCAAATAATTGAACAGATCAACAAAATAAGTGGCATTGGCCATCAACCTTAAAAAAAAAAATTCGTAATTACAGTATTTTATCGCTCCCTTCTCTCCGCTCAGTATAACACCATTACAAAATCCTCATAAACACCATAAACTTCATTGTAGCACATTATCTTTTTTTATTTATTTATCAACAAAACATTTTTATTTTATTTTTCTTTTCTCTCTTTTTTTTTTGGACTTGAATTTTTTTTTCTCTTTCCTTTTTTCTCACTTTCCGTCGTATTTTTTTTTCCCTTCGTTTGACGACGAGAATAATAAGAATTTAAATAAAAATGACCGATTCAAAGGTAGAATATACGGTCGAGGAGGGCCAAAGAATTGAATATACAACTACAACAACTGTTGAAGAAAAAACGAGCGTCATTGACGAAAAGGCTTCGGCTCGTGAATATCTTGATACAACCTCTTCATCGAATGAAGCAACTGAAGAGTTTGATGCTCGAGGTGATCGTATCTATGTCAAGTCAGACGCTGAAAAACAGTATGTTCGCAAATTGGATTTTATTTATGTTATGCCATTTATTGCTATTTTGAATTTCCTTCAGGTAAAAAAAAAAAAACACTCCCCACCCCTCATTAAAATCGAGATGGGTTTTTTTTTTCACACACACGATCTAACTATTTGATTTCTAATCGATCTTAAAATAATAATTATAGTTTTTTGACAAAAGTGCCTTGAATTATGCTGGTGCATTGACTTTGAAACAAGATACAGGTAATATATATAGTTTTACTAGTAACATACATAATATTCTAAATTCAGGGTCCAAACTTGTCACTAACAGCAAGTTTACAATTTATTTATTTTTGCTAATTAGGTATTACTGGTACCGATTTCAGTTGGCTCGGTTCACTGTTTTACCTCGGTTATCTTGTCTATCAAGTAAGAAACATGAAAATACCTTTCTCTCTCCCAATCCACTCAAATCATTATCCCGATGAACTTACATATATAATTCTTTTTGTTATAGGTTCCCAACCAATATCTTCTTCAACGTATGCCTCTCGCAAAATATACTGGTGTCTTGATTGTTCTCTGGGGTTTGGTATTGTCTATCACTTTTGAAGCCAAAAACTTTGCTCAATTGGCCGGTTTACGTTTCTTGCTGGGTTTCTTTGAAGCAGCCATGTATCCATGCTGTATCATGTTGATCAGTACCATGTATCGTCGTAAAGAACAGGCTGCCCGTCTTGGTGTTGTTTATATTTGTAATGGTGTTGCCATGGCTGTTGGTGGTTTTATTGGTTACGGTATTGGCCACATGCAAGGTGTTATGGGTCATGCTTCTTGGCAATGGTAAATGCAACATAACTTTTTTTTTGGTAATTAGCACATTATTTTATATATTATCGTTAATTTCTCACGTAAAATTACAATATAGGTTGATGATTATTCTCGGTGCAGTTACCATGTTCTTTGGTATTGTCATCTTTGTCTGTCTCATCGATAATCCTCGTTCCCGATTCTTAAAGTTGACTCCTGAACAGTCGCAAATTGTTGATGAACGTCAACGTGATAATACTACCGTTGTCACCAAGGAAATTAAATGGAGTCATATCACTGAATCTTTGAAGGAACCTCGTTATTATTTCTTCTGTATTGCTTCCATGTTGATTAATTTCCAAAATGGTGCCTTGAACACATTCAGTGCCATTATTACAAAGGGTTTCGGTTTCACTGTAAGTATTATACGACATTCATTTTATTTATTTATATTTAAAGTTCAACATGCAGATATGTTTATGTAAAAAGTTATTTTTTTACTATAAATATAAACATACATACAGTCTGTGGTAAACATGTATTCTAGAACATCTCCATTTTTACTCATCATCACATATACGTTTAACATAAATTTTTAGGGTGTTGAAGCCATTTTGCTTACTGTGCCTTCTGGTGTTGTCGATATTATTTATATTGTTCTTATTCTTTGGTATAACAACAAATATGGCAATACCTTGTATTGTGCAATTGTAATGCTTATCTTTGCCATTATTGGCTTAGTTTTACTTATTGCCATTCCTGTCCCCAAGGCTAAATTACTCGGTTTGTACCTTTGCTGGGCTTACGCTGCTGCCTATGTCATGTTCCTTTCATCTCTTGCCAACAATGTCAATGGTTATACAAAGAAGCTTTTCTATAGTAGCTCTGTCATTGTCTTCTATACGGTAAAATACTATTTTGGCTTTATTTTCACACACGTTTTATATAATCAAATCTATCATCTGATCAAGAAGAAATTGAATCGATGCTTTTTTTTTTGTTATCTGTTGTGTACTCTCAGAATATGATAAAATTCTTGTTCATTAATTATTATTATTATTGTTTAAAATAGATTGGTAACTTTGCAGGACCCCTTATGATGGTTGAAAGTCAGGTTCGAATCGCTTTCCAATTAAGAAGAAAAAATTAAAGAAAAAAAAAATATCATTGTGAATGAGCCATAACTAAAAAAGTAATAATATCATAAAAATTTTAGGCACCACTTTATATCGGTGGTATGATCGCATACATCGCAGCCAACGTTATCTGTATTGTTGTATTCTGGTTAGCCCGTAGAAACATGGACAAGATCAACAAGGAACGTTTGGCTCGTGGTATTACAAACGTTCGTGATGGAGAGCAAATGGAGGATTTGACTGATAAAGAAAACCCTAATTTCATTTATCGTCTTTAAACAAAAAAGAACCTTTTTTAATTAATACCTTCCCCTCCCCTCGATTTCCTCTTTTTATTTATTTATTTATTTATTTATTATAATAACAAATACTCACTTACCATTATTATTACTTATACATTCCCCCCCAACCTTATTTACCAGCACTAACATACAAAACAATTCACTCCAACACATTTTTTTTTGAAATTCATGCAAACGTTTTATATTTTTCGATAACGTATTACCTTTGTTTATTTATTAAAGATTTAGATTGAAAAAGTACACGCCACTTTTTCTCTTCTTATACTTATATTAAGAAGCAGAAAAAAGGTGTTTGTTTTTCATTATTCTAATTATTGTAATATTCCCTATCACTTTTATTTTTTATATACACACAAACTTTCTTTTACCATTAAAGAAAATAATTTAACTAGTCTCAGAAATTATAAAAACAAAAACTTTCTACGTATTATTAATGTAGAATTTATTTTTATCGGATAATAACATGAGCATCTTGTATTTGTCATGGTTGCTATACACAATATTTTCTTTACAATATAGATAATAACACTTGGCAGTCTATATATATAGTTAGAATTTGATTATTGAGAAATTATTAAATGTCAATTATAATTACAAGCGTTACAGGTAGCTCGTGTAATATACATGGACCTTTCTTGTTACGCTATCGCATTTGTTCGAACATTCGGAAGATTGGATTTTTTTTTTTTAAAAAAAAAGAGGTAGAGCCGCAAAACAGAAAAAAAAAGCTTTGACTCGTTCTAGATTATTGCATGTTTGATCAAATGTATAAAGTCGAAAGCAGTAACACATAACACAATTTAAAAAGAAGGAGGCAATTTTGGTTACAGAGTTTCCCGGGTCATAATGATTGCTTAAGGCGGCGCGGAAATAATGTACTTTTCCATAAATGTGTTTTATGTGAAAATGGAATGATTAGCATAACAACGCAAACAAGAGTTAGTGAGATCTATGTCTAAATATATATCTTGTAATATGGTAATAAAATGCTTTTACTTTTGATATACGTATATAACGCTATATTTGTTTACCCGGGCCAACTACAGTGGAACAGTCATTAATAAAGAAATTTAAATAACTTTTGCCTTTGAAAATTGGTCAGTACAAAATTGAACTAAAAGAAAAATAATATATACAATATAGTACAGCAAACTATATTAGTTTATTGTCCAGTGTGGTGGCATGATCTGTCAATTGTTATTATAATTAGTTAGCCATATTATTTGATACACACATGTCCATCTTAATTATTTTTTCCGAGGATGGTTGTCATTCCACTCTTATTCCTTATTTTTTTAAAGCAAGTACATGTCATTACGTACGTACTAAAATATTGATAAAAATAAGCAACAATATGTTTTAGATTATTTGCCTTATTGATGCTTATTGTGTTTTGAGTCGATGAAGTTATAATGATAGTAATGCGCTGCATGTGTAGATGGTATTACCTTGAATGTAGAATAAACAAAACTAAATAGAAAAAGCTATAGTAACAAAATAAATGATATATTAATAGAATAGACAGGTAAGCGTGTTTTTTATAATAAAATTACATCTAGTAATAAAAAATATTACATTATTAGTCTGCACTTTTTGTGCTTGTTACAAAGAAAAAAAACCTGTACAAAGTTTAAAGCTGAAAATAAACGATAGTTCGTTATGTTCATATTTAAGTTATGATAAGAGCAAAAACGAGGGTTCTCGAGTATTTTTTTTTCAATTGAATTAAAAATAGTGTCGACATTGTTATTCCTTTATCGTCGATAAATAGATCTTCTGTTTTATTATATGTGATGGCGTATACTAAATAAAAATATTCTTGATCTTACCAGCATTCGATATTTTTAAGTATGTAATTTATAATTCGCCGCGACATGAACCGAGAGAGAGTATAGCAAACTCTCTACTGTATGGGGAAAAAGCTAATTTCAAAAGATAAATATT
Source organism: Circinella umbellata (assembly GCA_025093555.1). NCBI lineage: Eukaryota > Fungi > Mucoromycota > Mucoromycetes > Mucorales > Lichtheimiaceae > Circinella > Circinella umbellata. Next base: position 17,363 of record JAIWNF010000122.1, on the reverse strand, counting down.
ATGAGTAGCTCGGTTTTATTTATTCTTTAATATTTTTTATAGCCAATACGTACATACGTATTCAGCACAAAGAATGTTTGAAGAAAAAACTCCAAAGGTGGAATTGGATGAATGAATACATTGATTTCTAGGTATGTCTTTTTTATTTTACTATACAATCAATTAGGAGTCACATTAACTACTTATCCCATTATACTAAGGCCCTTCTAATAATGTTTAAAGCTCTCCCAATGGCTCATTCTTATCAACCCCATATATGTTAGTTGTGAACTTTGTATATTCAAAGTAAAAAAAAAGTGAAATCTTTTGCTGGTTTTGTATATCAACAAGGATGGTGTATAAGAGTTTCGCATTCTAAAGAACATATTTGACATTAGGGCCACTTAAATTAATGTAATTTATTCTAATACTTATTGAATAGATCATGGCTTATTGTTCCATAAGAACAATCAATTCAATTGAATTTATTTCCTCCTTTTTGTACCATTTTGTAAGTGACTTTTAACTGACGAATCAATCTCTTTTTTTTTTTTTAACAAACTTCCATTTATAACTAAACTTTGCGTTTGACCGATTCCATATAACAAAAATTTGAAAAGTGTATATTTATTATATTTTTTGATTAGTTCATGGAATTAAAAATGTGTGGATCCATTGTTAAGCCGTGTCTTAATGCAGAAATAAGATAAAAATAACTGCTTATATGTGGTGTCTATGGCATGAAAGCTGATTTTCGACACAGACTTCTTTTTCTCCATACTAAAAAATGGAAACCAATAAAAAAGATAACGGATTGCTACGTATACAAGATATTTTTTTTGTAGTAATAACTTCCTATTTTCCCTACAACAAATGAATCATAGTAGTTTGGAAAAAGCAACAGCAAAAAAAAGCCATTGAAAATTACAAGTCGGATGAAGTAAATTGTAACTTGAAACGCAAAAAAAGCCCCACAAGAGAGCATATAAAAAATTAAAATATTATAATTTATACTTTAATTTTAGTCATTATTTATTTTATGCTATCTATCATAATTTCTAGTAGCTTATTAGTTTATTTCATCCATCTTATATATATATGTATAAAGCTAATTTTTTTTAACATCGATCAAAGGCAAATAATGTGTACTCTCATACGAAAAGCTCAAAGTATTACAGCACTTATTGTATTTCTTTACAGCACAAAATGGAGCATCTCAATAACTTATAATAAAAGAAAACATTTTCTTTTTCATTCACTTGAAAGCGAACATTTTTATCTTTATATTTCTCTAGAAGTTTTACTATTATAGCAAAAATTGACTTGTAATTTCTAACGATCAGCAAAAAAAAAAAAAAAAAAAAAAAAAAAAAAAAAAAAAAAAAAACCACTATTTTGGTTGTTACAATTCATCGGGGGCGGATCAACGGTGCAGAATTAGTGCACTTTCCTAAAAGATCTAGAGTAAAACAATCATGTAAGACTGGGGTCATGGTATGGTAACCGAAATAAAGGATGACGGAATATATATTTATATAGATCTGTATATATTATTGTAGCATGGTGACAGATTATATTATATATTGTACGTATCGCAAGAATAGATGATCGATGGCCATCCCGGGACAAAAAGGACAGGCAATAATAAACCAATTTCAAAAATGAAACATATAATAAGTGAAAATTCTCAAAGTCGTTTGAAAATTAGTCATTAATGGATGTCTATAATACTCTTATTTACTACAATAATGTCGAATAAAGATTGTGCATCTATTACCATTGTTACATACATTCTATTTTGAAAATAATTATAATGGCTACCATTTTATGTCTACAGAAACGATTATACTCTGTTCTTAGTTGGATAACATTTACCGAAACATAATCTGTACGTATACATCATATTTGAGTTTGTTTTGTAGTATATCATGTTTTTATATTATACAAGAGAAGTAATAATATACTGACCTGAATATGGTAGCAGACCAAAAGCAGTGTGTTACCTAGAACGTGTTTATCATGACGAATGAAGTAAACTATATATAAGTATTAATGTAGTGAAGTTAAAAAATACATGTTATATCGATTGACAGGAAAGAACGTTTTGCTGAGTCGGAAGAATAAGATTGATAAAGGGGCCCCTGCATTTATTAAGTTACGCTTTTGTTTCGTTACAAAAAAATAAAGAATGTATTTATACTGAAGGAAAATTTACCTTGAAGAGAAGAAAGAATGGTTTATTGATGTACAAGTTTAAAGTCGGCGCTGTAAGACAAACAAATGTTGTGTAACGTTTTATGGTGTGTTTGATGGTCATGTGAGTAAAAAGAAAATAAGAAACATTTGTTTTTTTTTCTCAAATGCTTTTATTGGATGTAAAGAAAAAAAACTTTGTTTTATGTAAGACAAAAAGAAAAAAAAAGGCCGAAAGATGATATGGAATTGAGAAGATTTGCTCTTACTATTTTTTGAGATTATCATTTATTATTGACCACCACCCATATTTTTTACTCATTAAAAAACTGGGAAAATAAAAATTCTTTTATTGCGAGCTTATATAATTATTATACAACCTTGCAGATGATTGTACTTTGTGTATTCATGATAAATGCGACCTGATGCGGGCCCCGTTACCTTTTCTTTATGGTGCGTGCGTTTTCAAATTTACAGGTTTGAATGTCAAAAACGAGATAAAAAAAACTTATTTCGTATGAAAGAGTATTGAGCCTTACAAAGTTATTTGTGGTACCACTAAGCTATTCTTGACTGTCCACTCAAAACTTTACAATCCAAAAAAAAAAAATCTTGTTTTCTTTCTCTTTTCTTTTCACTTTTCTTTTCTATATTTATTTTATTACCATTACTATTCTTTTTTTACATAAATTTACTTATTATTATTACTATTATAATATACAACATAAAACAAAAGAAAATTAAAAAGTGAATCGATACCCCTTAATTTACTTACTTTCCATAGCAATTATACTTTTTATATTGTAAAGCGCCGTGATTTACGAAAGAAAAAAAATCAACAACTCGATATAACTATATGATATATAATTCTTAGACGGCAAATGGAATCATTTCAAAAGAATAATACATATAATTCATCGGATCTCATACGGTTAAACAAAATGGAAAAGCCCCATAGTCCAGCGTACTATGCAACAAACGAAGAACAGTTTGACTCATATGATACATCGTACGGTTACAGTGAAGATGATCAAGAAAGAACAGCTGAAGAGCGTGCATTAGTACGAAAACTTGATTTATATATTATGCCAATTATATGTATTCTTGATTTTATTCAGGTAAAGAAACATAACCATATGCAGCGGAATAATGAATTTCCGACCACCCCATATTTTTTATTGTTTCAGAATCATGTACTATAAATTAATACAATATAATATAATTAGTTTCTCGATAAATCAACAATCAACTACGCTGCATTATTTGGTTTTAAAGAAGAACTTGGTCTTAATGGAACTCAATACAGTTTATTAGGCTCCTTATTTTATGTTGGTTATTTTGTATACCAGGTAATAAGAAGCAATAAAACTTTGATTTATTTGTAACCCAAAATTTGATATCTAACTCAACAAAAAAAAATAGTTCCCAAACAACTATTTTTTGCAACGTTTCGCAGTTGCTCGATACATTGGCGTAATTGTAACGATATGGGGTATTATTCTTGCTTGTACAGCACTTACTACGAATTTTGCTCAAGTTGCTGCCTTACGCTTCTTGTTGGGCTTATTCGAGGCTGGTATCTATCCAGCGCTGACTTTGTTAGTTAGTACATGTTACCGTCGATCAGAACAGGCTGCAAGACTAGGTAATATATATATATATATATTTATATTTAACAATTTACTAATTATAACAAAATATAAACTATTAAAAATATAGGTGCCTTTTGGATTTGGAACGGTATCGCATTAATTATTGGTGGTTTAATCAGTTACGGTGTTGGAACCATGGAAAATGACCTTGGAGTCTCACGTTGGAAATGGTAAGAAACACACCCAATATTTTTTATTTTGCTTGTAGCAAAAAATCATGCTTTCTCTCTATTCTTTTCCTTGTGACGTATGCATAAAATCATGTTATAAAAAAATGAGAAGGTGCAACATTTAACAACAACATTATACTCATCATCATGTGAGCCAAATGCGAAGAAAAAATAATAGAAAAGAGTAAAAAGAAGCTATACTTATTTATTATCAAAACTTATATTTGCTTTACTAGGATCATGATTATTTTAGGTGCTTGTACCGTTTTCATGGGTTTTGTGTCATTTTTCTTTTTAGTTGATAACCCAAAGTCCAAAGTTCTCAATCTAAACGCTGAACAAGAGATATTGGTGGAAGAGCGCACACGTGACAATGCCGTTGTCCGAACAACGACGATCAAAATGCACCAGATTAAAGAAGCATTAACTGAGCTCCGTTTCTGGTGCTTCTGTTTTGCCTGTATGTTTATTAATCTTCAAAACGGCGCTCTCACAATTTACAACGGCCAACTTGTACAAGATTTTGGCTTCAATGTAAGTTTACATTTATATTTTTGAGATGAAAAGAAACGATACTCTTTTGTTTGTTGTTTTTTTGTTACAAAAAAAGAATTAAAACACAAATCAATAACTCCTTCGCATGATAATAACATTACCTGTATACTACATTGACTTTTTCGAAATAATAATATTCTATAGCAATTAGAAAGTGTATTACTTACCATTGGTAGTGGCGGCGCTGATGTTATCTATATTGTTTTAGGCGTTTGGTGTGCTCGCAAGACTGGCAATTTATTATACACTGCTTGTGGATTAATGGCAATCGATATTATTGGTCTCATTTTATTAGTTATCATTCCAGTAGCCCGCCTCAAGTTAGTCGGTTTTTATCTGACCTGGTCTTACTGTGCCGCATACGTGCTTCTGATTACATCCGTCACAAATAATGTTAGCGGTTACACCAAAAAGATTTTCTACAATGGAAGTTTGATGGTGTTTTATACGGTAAAAAATACACTTTTTAATATTGGTCAGAAAAAATGGACTATATAAAAAAAAAGTGTTTACTGATTAATGTTATTATATAATAATAGATTGGTAACGCTGTTGGCCCGTTGCTCATGATCGAGAGCCAAAAACCAGATTATCTCACTGGTATGATAACATACATTGTTGCAAATGCACTTGTTATTATCCTCCTCTGTATTGCACGATGGAAAATGGCTACAATCAACCGATATCGTCTAGCCCGCTCTTCCGGTGTTGTAACAAACGTAGAAGATGATTTAAGCGATGTTGCTGATCCAAATTATATCTACACAATGTAGAATAATATATCAACGACATACAACAAAAGTTTACAAACAAGATTTATTATTCCTTTTCACTTTCTTCTTACTCATTCATTACTACATTACTTTCATATATCCAATTCATGAATTTATTATACGGCTCATTATATTCTTATTTACCCAGCTCCTTTTTTATTTTTTTTTTATTTTTTTACTTTTTTATTTATTTTGTTGCATTTTTTATTGTCATAGTATTGTCCTTCAAGAATAATGTATTTGAGTATCCTATATACAGCGGATATTATTTGACACCTTATAGTTTATTACTCTCTCAGGTAGAAGTTTTTGTCATATCCATTTTACCCTTTTTATTATTTTTATTGTTTATTTTCTCATCACTACGATTTTACTATTATTTACTGTTCTCTTTTCTTCTCCTAGCTGTAGTCATTATTTTTAATTATCTCCCAACTCATTCCCTTGATCTATTGTGCCGGATAAACGCACCCTCCACCCCTCCCTCCTTGCATAAAAGAAATTGTACGAACTTAGCTATTGAGTAGCATATTATATAACTCGTGGGATGTAACACCACAATCAAGAAAAAAAACTTTTTCATTTTTATCGTAATATCTAATCATTTTCTCAGTAAAACAAACATGAAGATTTTCCATTTTAATTTTGTAATCTGTATATAACTTCTGCATGGTGTGGAATTTTTACTTGTGATACCACCGTTAACAATGCATAATTATTACGCAAATTATAATTGGTCCTGTTAACTTTATATGGTGATGGTGTTGTATCAGTCTTTTTTTTTTTTTTTTTTTTTTTTTTTTTTTTTTTTGTTGCAATTATAATCACACAGAAAATCAATGCTCTTTAATATCTACACACATGTCTGTTATCCATATTCGTTATTATCCCGAGCTGTCATACAAAAGAATCCCGTAATAACTGTAGAATTGGTTTTTTGACACTAGCACAAAAAAAGGGTTAGTATATTAGAACACAAAGACTATTATGTGTCCAAACTTTAAATTGCTGTTAGCATATCACCATGAGCCCAGAACAATATTATACCCACAAACGGAATGTTACTTTCTAGTTTATGTTTCTTCCTAAACAAAACCAAGTTACTTAGATTGTAGTACCTCATAATAAATTTTGGCATTAACGGTTCTTTTTTCATTTTCTTGCTGCTTGCATTGAGAAGTTTACTTAACTTCATGAATGTTATATATTTTCTTTTATTCAACAAGAAATACATAAAAGAAAAGATGCAACGAGGAATCAATCAAATATTGATATTTAATAGCATAAATAACTAGGAACATAAAAAAAGGGACTTATAGCTACAAGCCTGATGGTTCGTAGCTTTCATGAATAATTATATCTAATTAGTTTCTTTTATAGGTAACATGCGCTATATTACGACACTTAAATCAAATCAATATTGAAAAGATGACAAATTGAAACAAACTTATTTATATATATCTTGTTGCCCAAATTCACCGAAATAATACATAAATGAACAAGTCACTACGTACAGGGAGTTTTGCCACTGAATATATATTGTTCGAAGTGTATTATCTATTATATACGTGAGCTTTACATTTTGACAAAAATGAAAATTGGAGATATCGTTCTCCTTCGTATATTGTTGTTATCTTTCTGCACCATTTCAACCTCCACATCCATACAATAGTATCAACATATTTTCAAAATATTCTTTTGATTAGTACTATATACAGCCATGTAACTGTAATTTAAAATAGCCATTGGTATCTTTTTATTCATTCATATTAGCATGTTTTTCTACTACCACTAGATACTAAATCAGTAATAAGCTCCTGTTTCAAAATATACACATATTACACAAAGGATCTTCACTCCTGGATCGCAAAACCCAGTTAAATATACGTCAATCCAAAGAAGTCTCTGCTCTTTAGGGTGTTTGACTATTGTTTGTTGATCGCTCGTAATTCCGTGTTTTAGCTGTTTCTTACCTTGTACCAAGTCTGTCTATTAGGTTTTTCGCATTGATAGTTTGTACTTCTCCACATTAATCGTCATGGCCTTTATCACTGTCGAATTTGTTTTCATTTTCATCTTTATTTTCATTAACACATCTTGATCAGCATCGCTACCAATAATGCTGTCACAGTATACGCTAATAGATAATACTTTTATCCTTACTTCCATCGATTACTTTTCTACTATCGTCACTTGTAATGTCATTTAATCAGATCGTCAGTATTAGCAGCATTTTCAATACCATTTGTAGCAATTTGAAAAGGACCATGTGTTTTTTCAAGATATAACTCATTGTAAATACCGGGAGAGTGGTCGCTGCCTTGATGGGTTACGCCTACTCCTTGGATTTCATCAGTTCGATTACTCTATTAAACACATAGCAGCACACCAGCACATGTGTTCAATAATATATTTCTTAGTTATTTATCCATCCACCCACCTAACATCTTGAATCATCACATCAACACACCTTTGTTCTTGTGTATGTTTGGATCATGAATAGTATCATCGTTTATATTTCTAATATAATTTACATGTATACCTATATAGTGTGTAAGATTAATGGTATGCACTAACTCACTGCATATATACTCCTATCTGTCTCTTACTGTAGCCCTTTTTCTCCCTTCTAAAACTTGGTCTACGTTCGATCAACGGTTTTAAAACATCAAGAACCCACACCCCAAAGGCCCATACAAGCTTTCAACGTCGATGTTGCATTATATTTACGTTGCCTGAAAATTTTGGTAAGTAAAATTTTTAAGTCTCTATATGTCCACTTGCGCTCTTGTCGATTGAGCATGTGTCCTCGCGGCTTTGATTTCTGCTTCATCAAATACTGCTAATATGTGCTTATTTCTATAGTTGACAACAATACCTTTCATTATCTTCTTTTTTAGTCTTTGTGTGTCTTCTTGTTATATTTTGATCTTCTTGAGTGCTTGAGGTAACGAGAAGTGAAATGAAATTTGCTGTTTTCTTGATAGTTCTACTTAACGTCAACAGCCAACAGTTGTTTTTACAGTTCCACTTTTTTCTGTTATTTTGTATTCATCTGTCATTCTAAACGCAATAATTCAAAAGAAGCTGCATCGGCAGTATTTGATTTATTTATTTTTTGGTCATATTAGCAAGTTCATGGATAGAAAGAAAAACCTAAATTTTAAAAGACTTGGTAACAGGGTTGCCTTTTGAGGATATACTTGTTTTGATAGATGAGATGACGTTTACACAGGCTGAGTTAAATGCCTCTTTAAGCTATCTCAGGAACAGTTGAACGCGTTTCAACTTCTATTAATCGTTTACAAATAATAAACAGTAACCACAGCAAAAACAACTTTACGAACAGAAATGAGAGCTGATCTTTTTTTTTAACGCTGAACGCCATCAAGATCTAAATTTTTATTTCACCAACATGGAATTAATTCTTGTGTCGTAAAGTGAATAGCAGTAATCTTGGAGGAGAAACAAGAAGATGAAGAGTTCTTGACACGTAATAAAGAAGAATCGTTGTTTGCCATTAGAATTGGGGAAACAAAATCTTTGATTCTATTTCTTTTGAATAAATAACATGACTGATGAATCGAACAGCTTTTTATTTGGCTTTATTTTGAGGAGTAAAAGTTGTCAGCAAATAATCATCTTTTTAAAAGTTCAATGTTGTGCTAATTATTATTTCAAGAGCTTTCCGACTTTGTATTGGTTATGAACTATCCTGATGGGAGGGTATGCAGAATAAGTCGTTACTTTTCATATTATCATCAGCACCAGCATCAGTAGCATCGTCTTCGTCTTCGTCATCATGATCATCATCGTCATCATCAGCAGTAGCAGCAGCAGCAGCATCCCAACTCTCACGACTGTTCAATCAAACTATATATTATTGTCTTATTCAATTTAATCGTCATTAATATTATCTAACTCGTCATCATTCGAATTACCATAATTCAGAGCATCATCATCCAAAACAACATCATCCAAAACAACAACAAAAAACCAACGCACAGGCACATTATTCACTTTCGAATCTTCAGTTTTGCACAAGTTATGAAGAGTGGCATAATATACAGGACTGGATTTGATACCAGGAATGTCTTTTTGCCAGTAGACTTCAAAGGAGCATCATGATTCTTTATTTCCTTCAATACATCTATCTTATCAAACAATCACACTTTATTCCCGTTTGTATTATAATTCTCCGCTCTCTGTACCCTTTGAAATCCACAACTAACTTTTATATGTTTCTCAGTATTCCCCATAGACGCATATTGATCAACAACCTTGTGGTTAGATATATAGTCATAACAAGTTTGCAGTATTAGACGCCACTTGAAATATACTACCACGAGAGTTGATAACAATCATCATTTACTCTTTGACGCTAATAGAGCCTTTTTAAATTTTGTGTTGGTGCACAATCATATACATCAAATACATTGACAAGTTTATGGTACATTGATGTCTGGGACACGATCTATGTCAGATTGATCTCACCTTATCCCCTACTATCTCTTCCGTGTCACTTCACCAAACGATGGCGATGTTATACGAAACTGACCATTATAACTTTCAGGAAATTTGTAAGTAAATAGAATAATACAATCATCAAAATGAAAAATAATAAATATCATATGCTGAACGAGGATATCATTCTGACATGTATGTATTATTATTAAAAGAGGTATCATTTCATACAGTCTACTTGATTATGCAATCTTTTTAATCGACAATGAATATTTCATATGTCGGTAACAAAATTGATAACTGGAGATGATATTCATGATATTCTGCTGTTGGAAACTATTAGTTGCTTTCCAAATTTGACATATTTTACCATTAAAACCGTGGGATCTGCCAGACCAGAAATGCTGCCAGATAATGTCCATTTGTTCACGCTCATATTCAAAGTGATTATTTACAAAGTTTTCAATAATCTTAGTTATTTGTGTTTGGGAGCAAATTACTTTTGGCGACGTGTTTGGATATTTTTCGAACGAAGTGTATAGATTTACTGATCTTTGTCTCGTGATCTTTAAGGTGATTTGTCAAACCTGTAATAACAATAACATTGCATATCGATCATCTTTTACAACCGATTCTTTGAAATCACTAAATTCATGCAAGCATTTTTTACCATTGTTGAAAAGCAAAAGAATACGCATTCAAGGAACATCCATGGTCAACTCCCTTTGTATAAGAGAGCTTATTTTTTTGATCGATTAATAAAAAATGAAACCCCGATTATAAAGAGAGAATCGCAAAATAATAATACAGCGTTGGAAATTGAATTTGGCCATACAAAATAAAAATAGGCTATGATTTTGAATGTACGCCTCATTTTCCAAATTGAGCTACCTGAACGAAATTGAGCCACCAAGCTTTGTAGTTGGGCCCTGCCAAGCAAATTTAGGCTATCAATCTAGTTTTTTAGTACATAAATGTGTGCGATGTTATTAGAACAACAGACAATACAACATTTAATGTTGAATAATAACATATTTATAGTACATGCAGCACATTTATACACAAATATAACAGTAACAGAGGGTTGAGATGAAATTATTATTGGTAATTTTATAAAATTTATTACGTTCTTCGCGATCTTTCATTGTCTATTATTATTAACCCTTTTTTTTTGTTTAGTTAGAAAGTGTATTACCATCCATATGAGAGATAGATATTGTTTTTTGCTTTATTTAAGAGTATATAAAATGAATGATATATTTTTCTTGTCATGTCATTATCAGTCTCTTCCTCGATCCTTCTTGGCCACCTTGTTCGTTTGGGCAGCTTACAAATTCTAAAACACTTGTATTTCTCTAAGATACAGATTTGTAATAAATATGGATGACGTAAGTCAATTATTGATTAGTAAAAAATGAAATAAAAAAAGAAATGTGTATAATATAAACAAGCATAGAAGAAACTGTAGTTATGGAGGGAAAAGAAGAGGCAGAACGAACTACTTAGGTCTTTCGCATAACAACATGAATTGTAGCTATGGAGGGAAAAGAAGAGGCAGAACGAACTACTTAGGTCTTTCGCATAACAACATGAATTGTAGCTATGGAGGGAAAAGAAGAGGCAGAACGAACTACTTAGGTCTTTCGCATAACAACATGAATTGTAGCTATGGAGGGAAAAGAAGAGGCAGAACGAACTACTTAGGTCTTTCGCATAACAACATGAATTGTAGCTATGGAGGGAAAAGAAGAGGCAGAACGAACTACTTAGGTCTTTCGCATAGCAACAATGGGCGCAGACAACAAGAGGGAAGCAGAGGCAGAATGAACTGCGTGGGTCCATCAAAGTCTACTCGGGTTACAACGAGCCCTTTGAAAATAATTGCAAACGACAGAGAGGAAAAAAAAAACTGCTCGATACTTATCATAATTAATCGCAAGTCTTGTTTTTAGCTTGATTCCAGGTAACATAATATGATTCCTCTACCCTTTTTTTCCATGTAAAATTTCAGATGTAATTTACATTCCTATTTTCAACACTATAGAAAAGCATTAACGCGAAAGAATTATATCAATAAAAAAGGGTATTAGAAAAATATAAAACATTACAGCTTAATAATATTCTCTAACCTTTTTTTTTTTTTTTGTTGTGTGAGCGAAAAGAAAAAGACCAATCTTTTTCTTTGGTAGGGAAGAGATACGTTGTCTGAGTGTAAAAAGCAGCGAGTGGATGGCTGGTTACTGATCAAAACTGGTCAGTTGCTGCAGAAACCTAGTTGCGTTGTTTCATATATTGTTCTTCTAATATTCCATCAATGGTTCCCATGGCAACTTCAGAAGTTCGAGAAGGTTGGAAAAAAGTGAAATATTAATCATACAACGTATAATAAACTAAACTCTTTTTTTTCTAAGCTGTTCGTGATTACCTGCAAAAGCATGAGTATCCTACTATCGCCGGCTTTATTGATAATCATGTCGACCTTATTGTCCCGAACACTCCTTCTAATAAGTCAATTGATAAATTTTGGACGTCTGTTATTTATCAAGAAGCAAAAAAATTAAACAAAACCTTGGTAACTACTTTTTTGACACAAATCTGCCATATATAATCGTACAACATACTAAATTAAATTGAAATGTATTAGAGCAAAAGTAGAGTAAGTTGGAAAAAGTTATTTGGTATGCTTGGTCTATTTTTTTTTTTTTACTTTTTTTTCTCGTGTTCTTGTTTATATAGTAATATTTATGTAACAGGTACAACTACTGTTACTACTTCTCGCACCACCAGCAATAGCAATAATTCAGCACATAGAGGCTCCACCCCTGATAACAGCAATATTGTTACTAGTACCACTACTACTTCTAACAACAACGAAAGCAACAATCCTGCACTTACTTCGGCTCCCATCAATAATGATCCAGTCATCGCCACCCCAACCATCAATAATAATACCACCGCCACTTCTTCTACAGCTCCTAACAACAACAGCAACAGCAACGTTACTTCTTCTCCCACCAATTCTACCGCATCTTCTTCATTAGGCAAACGATCTCGATCATCCGTAAGTTTGTAAAATAGGAATAGTTTTTTTATCTTTTCAAAGTCTCTAACTTCTCTTCTTCTTTTCTTTCAGAGTGCCAAAACTGGTTCTTGTGAACTGACTCCAGGTATGAAAGAAGAATACAAACGAGCATTCGAGGCGTTGGATGATAATAAAAAATGGATTTTAAAACACTTTTTTTGTATACATTACATTGCATTTTGTTTATTATATATATATATATATATATATATATCCTATCATAGCTTTCAACTTACTCCTCTATTTAGGACAAGACAATCACAAAATATGGCCCTGTTTTTATATTGGAATAATTTAAGTCAATGAATGAAATTAACAGTTGGCAGCATTCGGCTTAATTTCCTACGTAACAAAATTATTTATTTTTTGATTTTTGAGCAGCCCTGTCAGGAAAAAACTAAAGGATGACAAAAAAAAGTGTTGTAATTATGTACATACGTGTCATATTATTGAATTGTCAATTGACAATAACAACAGATAATAATTATTTCATATGGGATGCTTGTGATAATATTGCTAGCAGCTCCCTAGTGTGGCTAATCAAAATACAGTGGTTTAAGGCTGCATTTGCTGAAATTGAACAAACTACGATCTTATACATATAGGTCGGTATGCGCAAGTATATTTTGATGTTGTGTTCCATATGGGTGATATTTATTTTTATTAGTGATTAGCTCAAATTCATTTGACATAGAGCTCAATATCAAATTATATAGCGCATTTTCACTCAGGTAACCCAATTTTGATCCAATTTCATATGGTGGCTCACTTTCAAAGTCGTGGCTCATTTTCATTTCCGGTGGCCAAATTCAACTTCCAGCACTGTAAAAAATCTTTTTCTTTTCTTGATCAAATAATTAGTTCAAACCTTTCAAAGGTTTTTACGGGATAGAAAACGTGTCTTTTTAATCCGTTTCGTATATATCCGGATCGGATTTGTAATCCGTTATGGAAAACATCAAAGCAGAACTGTAACAAGGGCAAAAAAAGAATGGTCATTAAAAGAAGATATGAGGTAAAAAAAGAAGAAGTGGAAAGGTGTTAGGACCAAATGACACAAAAAAGGCGCGTATCTTTGTTCTTACAAAGGTGAAGTTTGAAGGGAGACGTCGTCGTCGTCATCGTCGAAGGAGGAGCGTATTGATGAAAGCGAGTTGGAGGTATTCCATCTTGAATAGAAGGTAAAGATCATGCAACAAAAGACAATGGAATAGAAAAAACTTTGAGTTCTATGTACTACTTATTAAATAACTTTTTCTTCCTTTTGACAGAGTTTACAAGGAAGACTGTTTAGAATGTCAACAGAAATAATGGTGATAAATGTCACGAACAATAGTTTGATGGTATTTATTCTTATTATTACTTTGGCGATGGTTAGTACATCAATCGATGTAATTATAGTTCTAGGCAGTAAAAGAGATGTAAGATATATTATATATATTGAAGTGTTCTTTCAAAGATCACATATTTCGTGGCGTACCTATTATTAGTTTTATCAAAAGTCTTTCATGTCAATTCAACTTCTGCTGCATGCCAATTTTTAGAATTGTCAAAAAATGTATGTATATCTTCTTTATTGAATATTATCTGATTTGAAATGATTAATCTATTATCTATTTTATAGGAATTGCTTGAAATTTTTGCTACTTGCTCACCTGACCCAACTGTTATTGTAAGTAATCGAAACAGAGACAATAAAGATCTTTTTTATATTTTTATATACACCTACTAAATCTCTTTTTCATATTACTTATTTATGATAAGGCACATCAACAAATCCAACTTGCTCTAGAAAAACAATTATGAAAAAGATACAACAAAACAGAACTTGTATGTATTATCTATCATACGTATACGTATTAATTTATACTTTGTTTTACTCGATATATCAATCTTTATTACTTATTACCTATTATATTTAATCAGAATCCAACAACGTCCTTTGCATACCTCTGACTGTCCTATTTGCTACGAAAACTTAAAATTCAAGAAAAATCGCCCCACCATCATTTTTTGCAAAACTTGCGGCAACAACGTTCACAAAGTAAGTGATTATAAATGAATTTTGATAAAAATTGTTTAATATAATATATAATTTTAACTTTGTTTAATTATGTAATAGGATTGCTTTAACTATTATAAAGTAAGATCATTTTTACTATACCATCATCATTATATCTACATACTGCATCATTATCACACTACGTAACACTAACACGAATATAATCTTTTTGTAGTTTGCACACCATAATCTCTTTATTTTTTGCTTCTTTCTATTTTTTTATTTCTTTTCTTTTCTTTTATTGTTATTGCGTATTGCTCATCTTTTTATTTTCTATTATTATTATTATTATTATTATTATTATTATTATTATTACGTATTGCTCACTTTTCTTATTTTCTGTTTATTATTATTATTATTGCGCACCCTTCTTATTTTCTTATTTTATATATATATACACTGCTAACTCTTTATTTTTCTTGCATATCTACATATAAAAACTTAATTACTTGCTCATAGACACTTGTGATTTCAATATGTTTATTTTTATTTTTATTTAGTTAAGTAACCAACCTTTTTCTTGATCTTAAAAAGAAAAGATAAGATAAATGAGATGACACATTGTATTATTATCAATGACATATGTACTTAGTGTATTAATGAGAATGAAATAGGCTACGTACAAAATTTTTGTTTTAGATTCACGTATCAATTGAATGCTTTTTCCAATACGTACTTTAAATTTGTATATGTTAATTATAAACCCTTTTTCTAGTTACTGTACGTTCATTTGTATTTACGTAATGATTTCAATCTATTATTCTCAATCTTATGTAAGAAAACAACATAATTGTTACAGATGATCTTATTTAAAACAATAATTCCTATCAATAAAATTGACGCCTTTCAGTTTTTGATCACCAGTCTGAATTTACATAAAAACTAATGCTCTTAGAATGGTAAATGCTCTTTATATATAGGCTATTACGTGAATATTATATACAAAGAGTCATCATTGATACACCCTTGAATGTGATTATCTATATAATACATATTGAAAGAACTATAACATCCTCTGTTTGTAATAAATACTCGGCACATAAAATTAGTAAAAAGCATCCCGATTGACACAGCAGGAAAATAGATATGGTACTTTTTTTTACGTGACACCCGTAAAAAATAGAAAATATTCAATAATGCGTATTTTTGAATAAAATATATGAGTTGATAAATTAAAGATACATAATCGAACATTTTTTAATTCCTTGTTGTCAAATTGGGATACTCACGAATTGATGTCGTTAGTTAAACACATTTTTTTTTTATAAAATAGCAGATTACATAGGAGAACATTATTTTTACATTTTCTTTTCATTTCTTGAACTTTCTCACTACAGCTACTTCTTTGTTTTTTCTACATCGCAAAATCTTACTGCTTGTTTTTTATATTTACAACAACATGGACAATCAAAACCTTTTACTCGCACTCGTGACCGAGTTATTGCAACGTATATTCAATCTTCTTCACTTGGAATTGACGATATCGTCAACGTACTTTACGCCGGACCTGTTTGGCGCAATTATGGACCATATCAGATCGTTTGCAAGTGTACCGACACTAGGTACTATTGTTAAATGCTCTTGGAGATGGGAATTTCAACGCGTTTTTTAAAACATGCCGTGAAAACTCTCCTTTGTCATCACTCTGCACAATCCCAGTGTAGAGTTGATGAGTGTATCGGAGCGCTTTGGAAGCCGTCTTTATCAATATCAAATCTGTAAGTACAAATACTAAGCTGCTTTATTATGCTATATTAAACGCGGTGACATAAACAAAAATCTAAAGTCATTAGTAATAAAGCTCTTGAGTATCATTGTTTATGCATGTTAACTTTTTTATAATATTATACACCGCTTATTTGATTAGCGTTAAACGTGGAAAGCAAACGGGCGCTTGACACACTATTGTCATTGAGGAATAGGACTCCTCTTTTTGCCACCGTGCTATTTCAGGAGTGCCGGCGTCTAGCCATGCAAGCACCACCATGATTTCAACTATTGTAGAAACAAACCTTCAACAGGTTTTGTTTACTAGAATTTGTTTTTAATTTGGAAACGTATTTCCTCCTTTCCACGGGGCACTACAAACCCATTTGATTAATTTGCAAATCAATGGGTTTGTGGATGATAGGGTTGCATTTGCAAACTATCTCATTGATCTTTTCTAATATAAACACGTGCTTTTTACTATGGTTCGTAGTGATAATAATGATAATACGTTCTAATAGTAATGATGATATTAATTTGCTGTAGTAGTGTTTGTAGTTATCATTCATCAGCTATTGCTAGAACTATGAAATACAATTTTTGCTTAAAATCAATGCTACGTACCCAGTATTTTTATAAGTATATGATACGTAACTTATTATTTAATAGCAACACAATAATAATTACATTCATAGTTAATCAATGAACCTTTATAATCATAAGCTG
>JAIWNF010000121.1:0-50165 GCA_025093555.1 Circinella umbellata | reverse complement strand
TGCCAAATCGTTTCGAACTACAAGTGATGGTGCTCTGACTGCTGTTGCTGCTGATATAAAAAAGTCGATGATACTTGATCCAACTGATGGTTTATAAAAAGTTGCCATTCCATAAGCCAACGTTTCATTCCATAGAACAAGTCCATGGTCAAGAAGCCAGTTACGAAAAAATGGTGCACGATTATTATCCCGCTGATCACCAGTTTGTGAAGCTAATCGAGTATTTAGATCGCCAAGGATGATTGTGCTGCTGTTAATGGTAAGGTTATTAATTGTTTCGGAATATTCATGGAGAGTGAGAGACGGAGGTAAGTAGAGTGAGTGAATGGTGTATGATCCAATCGTACAGGTGATAGTGTAACGATTTGGATGTGGATGAACGTGAACATGGTAAGGAAAATCAGGACGTATGAGTAGCGATAGCCCGCCAAAGCCAACCCATGCGTTGCCTGAAGTCCACGCATAATTATGAGATTGCGTCCATGATGTATTTAGTTTGCCAGATAGTAAAAATGTTTCAGTTAGTAATAAAATATCAATATTATTTTCAGTACAATAATTAATCAACACATCTGGTGATCGTTCGATTCCATTTGCATTGAGCTGAGCAATTTTAAGTATAGTACTCATTAATTATTATTTACTACTGGAGGTTCGGTGGTGGTGGTGTCAGATTTTGTGGATGAGGAAACATCCATATCAATATCATCGTCCCCTTTATGATTGTTGTTGGTGTCGTTGTTTTTTGTTGGTGGTGTTGATGTAATGAATGTTGCTGCTACTTCTGCAGGTGTTAATTCTCGACGCCGGCGAATAGGCGCGGGTCTGTGCTTTTGATATTCAGCCAGCATAGTAGGTGGCAGTTTATGCTGACCGGAATAATCATCCGAAGAAAAATAACGGATAATCGCATGACCCAGATAAGCTTGGGGGATCTGCAAGCAAGTGCGGAAAATACGGCGTTGATGGATATCCTTTGCTTGCTTGATTTTTTCTGTTGTTGTGAGACTATCCAATTTTGGATCCATAATTACTGAAGGTAATAATGGATCAAAGTCCACGAGTTTAATGCCACCTTTGGCAAGTGCTGATTCTAATTTAGTTTGAAAAGAATTATGGATCAAAAGACCCACAACTCCCTTAGCTGGAAAATGGATATCCAGTACACGTGCTTGAGCGACGCCTAGTATACGAAGACGTTTTCTAACCTCACTATGAGGCATGCGGTATGGACTGGATAAATAAACAAAATTATATCCAATTGGTGTTGATGGATCGATGGGTTGGAAACTACGGCCCGCCCATGCTATCATTCCTGCTGTTGGTGTTTTAATAAATTTGGTTGGTGTTTTTCTGGTTTTATTATGATTTTTGTTGTTATTTTTATTAGTAACAGATGCATAAGTTAGCTTCTTAGCCAGAACATTTTGTTGTTGTTGCTTTTGTTGTTTTTGCTGCTGTACTTGTGTGCGGATCCGTTGTTCCACAACTGGCATTTCTTTTGCGAGGGTGCATGCTGTGAATGCCCCAAGCCTTGTTCATCATTGTGATAATCCCTATTATCATCGTACAAGGGATAGTATTGTTGGTGCTGATGATGATGCTGATCTGCGGCTGATTTTTCATCTTTCAGTTTTTGGATCAAAACACGTGCTGCATCTAATTCTTTTATAAATGCCTCTTTTTCTGTGAGGAGTTGGTGTACCTGCTCCTGAAGTTTTTTATTTTCTAAAATAATATTTTGACTTTCAGTTAAAATATTATTATTTTGTTGTTGAAGATCAAGTAATTGATCATGTTGCGCTTTGAAACGACGATCATTGTCATTTGCTTGTTGTTCCAATTTTTTATTGATATATTGGATAATATCAGGTTCGTTGGCTGGTGGTAGTGTTGCTTTCGAACAAGCTCGTGGTGTTGGTTTTTCAGCAGGCATAGTACTATTGATTCTACTGGATGCTGAATTACTATTTTGATTAAATTCCTTATTACTAATATTTGCTTTTTTAGCAATAGGAATTAATGAAGCACGAATAGTGTTATCTGATGCACGCCGTTTGCTGCTATAACTAGTAAGTCTTACAGCAGATTCTGGCGCACTGGGTGGGGTGATGATTGTGGTAGTAGGTGTAATTTCTATTTTTTTAATTATTTTTGTGTTATTTTCTTGCTTATCGGGTGTCACGTGGTTAATTTTGGAAAAATTTAAAAAAAATAGGGGGTCAGAATAAAAATAAAAGAAAAAATTTGGGGGGGAATTAAAAAGTATATAAAGGCTTCGAATTCGCCGCGCGCGGTACTCGACAAGTGTCTCTCCTCTATGGTCTAGTGGCTAGGATCCCTGTCTTTCACACAGGTGGCCCGGGTTCAATTCCCGGTGGGGGAAATAAGCAGTATCGGACATTTTAAATGCTGCTTATATTTTTTAATAAGTTTCAATGTCATAGTCAAAAATAACAGTTACATTCATTTTCCTTTTTGGATTATTTTTGTGTTACTTCTTTCATAAAGATATTTGATTTTTATGATGCCACGTAGTTATATCCATATCACCGTCACTTTACTATATTATCCATTTGAACACGTATACATTGCATAGTCATGAACACGTATTCAATCTACAATCATTCCACGTATATTATTATTATTAGTCTTACATATATTTATCATTATTCATAATAGTTAGGAAAACATATAAATAGCTGTTCATAATTAAAACAATAAACATTATCTTTCAACTTATATTTTATTCTTTAATTATCATTTGTTCTATTCTATTTTCTATTGGCTACAGTATTGATCTGCCAAAAATAATATGACATTAATGTGTTGTACACTGGACTTAAAAGGTGGTTTGAGAAAATCGGTCTTGCTAAAACTTTTGGGTTTGAGCTGGCTCAAACCGCTCAAATCAGTAGTTTGAGTAACTAGGTCGCTCAAATTCTTAGTTTGAGTATTCTCAAACGTGTTCAAATAAAAAGTTACCTTATACAAAATAAATATTAAGTTATGCAATATTCGTTGAGCATTGTAATACTTCATTACTCTTTTTTGCTATTTAGTTTTTTTTTCTTTTTTTTCGCAAAATGCAGACAGCTTCTGAAATTTATTTTAGGATCAAAAAATGTTTTTGTAACCAGTGTTTTCAAATGAGTATGCGACCAGAAAAATACATTCACCAAAAAGAAAGTACCGAAGATCGTCATAAGCGTGATTATAGCACAGAAGTTTTTGAAGAATGGATTGCGAGTTAAGGCAATGAGGATATGATGGATCTTGATGACAATGGTAGAGATTTATTTTTTATTATAATATTAAGATATCATCTTAACTGAGAGTAAAATTTGTAGTTGATATACACAGCTACGCCTGGTAAAAATTAGCTCATTTACCAAAAAACAAAAAATAATGACCACCGTTTTTATTATTAGAAGTTCTTTTAAAAAATTATAAATGGTAAGTTATATGAATGATAATGTTATTTTTAGCATTCTTCATCTCATCTGACATCCGCTCATGCGACCCGCATCTGTATCCACAAGTTTGGATGTAGATGGGTCTTTATGGATGCGGATGCGGATGCCGATGGGTGTATCATCTGATCCGATGATGCAACCATCCAAAAGATTCAAAGTGGTATTGGGTGTTTTTTTTCAATAAAGTTGTTTATAGGTGTTTATAAAAAAAAGATAAAATATTGGATTGAAAAAGTATGCCGCATTTTTAATGTAAGTGTAGTTAGTCAATAAATGTGACAAATATTATTTTATCAACTTGAAGATTCATCAAACTTTTTAGATCTAAACTTTTTGAAATGATCTAATCCCAGAGATGTTGAAATGTTATTACTTGTCCCTATTCATTATATTTCTTATAACATATTATTCCTCAAATTATTCATGTCACAACATTTCCTATATTATTTCATGATAATACTAATATTTGTCCCCTTCCAAAACAAAGAATAGCAAATAAAAAAAAACCATTCGTTGAAGAAGACATCTAGAATAGTTTATTTGATATTTGTATTACCATAGTGATATATATAATATAATTATAAACCCCAATACTCTCTCTATTTTGTACAGTTCAAATGTTCATCATCCAAATATTCATCATCTAAATCCAAGTATATAAACCGTAATATCAACCCATATCTGCAGCACTTTTTTTTTCAATGATTATTTACATAAGTTATAAAATCTACCCAAAGAAAAATAAAATAAAATACTACCACCATTAGTAAACAAATATATTATAGTAATATAATTCAGAGAAAGGGTATGTGTGTAAAAAGAAAGAGTAGTTGAAGTATAGGTGAAATATATATAAAGATAAGTGGTTAAATAGAATTGAATAGAATAGAGACAAATGAATAACAGTAATAAATATTGTGAGAATCTTATATGTCTTTTATTAGAGATTGATTATAAAAGATATGATAAAAAGAATGAATGAATTAAATTATTAAATTGTAAGTCTTTATATATATTTCTATTTTATATTTCCTATCCATTGAGCAAAATACTTATTCGCCCCCAGATTTAAGAGTTAGGGTTTTGCTCTCCCCCCTTCAAAACTGTCAATTTTGTTAAAAGTCAGATACATATTAGCATAATATAGCTTCATGTTGCTGCAGGAGAGAAATATTTAAGTCAGAACTGCCATAAGAAATAAAAAGAAAACTCTGAAAAAACCAAGTGTTAGCAAAATGCCCTTATATACCCTGCACTTATCTTTCCTCCCCCAAATCAGTCTTAAAAATTTTCAGATTCAGCTATATGAATGAAAGATAAGTTGCATAGTAAAGTGAAGTGTAAGTAATTTCTTTAAAAATACTAATTTTTTCCATTTCTTATTTATATACTCTACTGAAAATAAAGAAATTAGGTAGAGGAGGAGAGATAAGTGCAGGGTACATAAGGGCATTTTGCTAACACTTGGTTTTTTCATAGTTTTCTTTTTATTTCTTATGGCAGTTCTGACTTAAATATTTCTCTCCTGCAGTAAGATGTAGCTATATTATACTAATACGTATCTGACTTTTAACAAAATCAGCAGTTTTGAAGGGGGGAAGAGCAAAACCCTAACTCTTAAATCCGGGGGCGAATAAGTATTTTGTCCATTGAGGATGGATATTATTGTATATTATTATATGAATAAATAAACATCTTTATGTTTGATGATCTTCTTTATGATGTGTATGATTTATAAGTATTATTATATATACGATTTGTTATGATTATTACTTATACGGTGATGTATTATTTGTAAAGCAACCGACGTGTGTTTATTATAAGCTTTGCTTGTCAGTTTATATTATAATTATATTAGGATTATTATGATTAGGTAGTTATGCAGTGCACATATACCACATTACCCCCTCTCAGGTTGCTTACATATTATTAGGTTTATATTTATAGTTGTAATTTTTGTTTATGTTTAAGCTTCTATTTTGTTTATAGTGTTTTTATTTTATTTTATTTTATTTTTATTTTTATCTTTTAACACAGGTAGATCTTCGGATTGATTCCGTTATTTGTGGCGTTGGCATCTTTTGCTTTTTGGAAGATTGCTCAGCCTTATTATTTATTATTTTATTTGGTTGAGTTCTAAGTCGTTTCCAATAGTCATGAATTGGAGTAGGTTGTGAAAAAGTTTCTGCTTTTTGCCAGGTGTCATCTTTTTCTTCATAACCAACCCAACGAACTTTATATTCATATATACCCGGTTGTATTTCATTATGTGCGACAATACTTTTAACTTCATATAATTCATCACAAGGAATAATTTCATCTTGCGAGATTAATTTGAGACGATTGGGAGGATAATTTGTAGGTTTTAAATTTCCCATTTCATCTTTAAGTATGTACGAACCTCCTTGGTTTTTACGTACTACTTCATATGGACCTTCATATTCATTTTCTAATTTGCTTCCTTTTTGTACGACACGAACCATAACGTGGCTGTGTTCAGGAAAGTCAACTATCATATGTTTTTTATTAAACTTGTTTGCTTGTGCATCAAGTATGGCTTTTACTCGTTCATTTATAGCAGGAAATACAACTGTTTCCATTTTATGGATTCTTTTCTTTAAATCTTCCATTGATAATGGTTCTATGCCCATTTCATTGCGGAAATCTTGAAATTGATTCATTTTTCTTGCAAACATTAATGTGTATGGAGCGGTTTCCGTACGTTTGGATATTTTTGCATTCATTGCTAGTTGTATTCCGGGAATGAATATATCCCATGATTTGATAGCACCTCTAATACTTTTTCTTAGAGCGCGTACTGAAGTTTGTACATATCTTTCAGCTGCATTAGAGCGAGCATGGTATTGAGTACTTTTACGGTGATAAATACCTGCTGCTTCTGTTAGCTTAGTCATTATAGAATTGACAAATTCTGTTCCCCAATCTGACGTTAAATAACGTGGAAATGAGAAGTCTTGGAATATTTGTATTAAGGTCTTTGCTATAGTATCCGATTGCTTATTTGGTATAGTGCGAAGAATTGTATATTTAGTGCACAGATCAACTGTTACTAAAAGATAATTATTTCCGGATAGTGTGGTTTTGAAAGGACCAGCTAAATCCATTGCCCAATGATCTGCAGGAAGATATGATTGGACAGGTCGTAATGGATGATATCCATGTCTGACAATATTATTTTTTGCACATGTATCACAAGCACGTACTATGCTTAATGCTTGGTGGAAAATGCCGTTCCAATTAAAACCTTGACTTCGTATTTCTTTTGTTATGGCTTCTGCGCCGAAGTGACCGAAGTTATGCTGTTCGACTAATAATTTGTGTCGATCTTTCACAGGTGGTGTGATCATATCAACAAAAAATGGATTATCAGCATGTAATGAGCGTAGGTGTAAAGCATTGTTTGGATCTAATTTGTTGTGATGATGTTTTGATTGCGGAAGTGAATGCTTGGGTTGTGTTAGAACTGGAGCATTACCCCCTCTCAAGGAGTCAAGATCATCGATGTCTTCATAGAGTCAACTTAAAAGATCTAGTAAAGTATTCTGTAAACCAGGAATGTGGACAATTTTCATTCCAGGGTATGAAAGAATCATTTCAAACCAATTAATCATCATGCGGTTAGCAATAGGTTGCGTTTGTAACCAACAGAGAGCTTTGTGATCTGCGTGTAGTTCAAATTCACATCCATATATGTATTGATGGAATTTATGAAGAGCGAAAATAATGGCTAAAAGTTCTTTTTTTGTAGTGGAGTAATTACGTTCTGATTTTGATAGCGCACGAGACATGAAAGCGATATGTCTGGTTTCATTATTAATAATTTGATATAATACACAAGCAATGCCAGAATTGCAAGCGTCAGTGCCTATATAAAATTTTTCGTTCATCGAAGGATAGCGTAAAATAGGACTTTTTGTTAAGATTTGACGTACAGTGTCAAAAGCTTTTTGTTGTTTTTCACCCCAGCTAGATTCAAAATCTTTTGCATGACATATGGAAGTAATAGGATTCATGACTTTGGAATATTGAGGGATGTATGATCTAAAGTAATTTATCAAGCCAGAGAATTTAAAACAATCTTTGGATGATTTTAATTGAGGATAATCAAGTACGGTTGTAACCTTATGAACATCTAAGGCGATACCTTTGCCTGATACACAAAAACCAAGTAAATATGTACTTTTTTGAGCAAAGTTACATTTGTCTAAATTTAGAATGAGATTTGCATCTGTAAGTTTTTGTATCACAGTGGCTACATGATCTGCATGTTCGTATATGTTTTTAGATGCAATGATTATATCGTCGATAAAACAATTGACATATGGTAGATCATGAAATAAAATATTCATTACGCGTTGGAAAGCACTGCTAAGAGTCTTGAGTCCAAAACATCCTTTTGCATATGAATATTGTTTTCCTAAGAACATAAAAGAGAGTTTCTTCTGATGTTCTGGTAGGATAGGAAATCTTTCAAAAGCTGCTTTTAAATCAAGAGTAGTGAATGTTGTACATCCTCGTAATTCTGAGAAGATTGTTTGAATGTTACTCAATGGGTATCTATCATTGGATAAAATTACATTGTTGGTACCTCTTGTATCGAGACATAAGCGATGCTTTATAATTGTTCCATCAACTGGAGAGCGCTTTGGAACAGCAGTTAATGGTTGATTCCATTCAGTATTTACTGACGCAGGTACAATGACACCTTCTTCTAACCATTGATTAATGGTTTCCTTTAATTCAGGAATTAATGCAGATGGTAAAGGATATTGAGGCATAACTTGAAATTTGCGCCTAAAAAGAGCTGGGACTGTAAAAAAATTAGTAAGGCCAACTTTTTTTTTTCCTTTTTTTTTTCTTTGCTTTTTCTTTTTTTTTCTTTTACATGGAATAATCTGCTAACTCCAAAAATAAAACTATTTCTTCTCTGAATCACACATAAAGTTTTTCTACTATACCTTTAATCTATATTCTCATGTATTTATTTATACATTTATATAAAAGGATGACAAAGAAAAAAAAAAGTTGGCCTTATTAATTTTTTTTCAGTCCCAGATCTTTTTAGGCGCAAATTTCAAGTTATGCGATATTGAGGTTTATATACCGTAATGTTAGGTGGTGTATCTAAATGGATTACTGCTTCAGGTAAAGGACAATGTGTCTTTGGTGATATATTTGCATTTTGTTTTAAAAATGGTTTGATTTTTGCATGAAAATCAATTTGTTCTTCCTCTGTACCAGCGGGTGAATTATTTGGCGTAGGAACATTCTCATATGTATCATTGCTAATATGAGGATTTGGATTATCATCCCATGTAGTTGCTAAACCGTGAATTGAGATACCAAGTTTAGGCATGAGATCCATACCGATTGTCATAATCGTGTTTTCCGAAAGTGGTAAGGCTTCAAAAGTGTGGGTGACTGTTTTGCCTGCATATTTTAAAGAAATATTTTTCACTTCCCCAACTCTTTTTCCTTCTAAACCCTCAATAGAAGTTATAACTGGACCACGATGTGTCAATGGTGTAATAGTCAAATTATTTTTATTAATAAAATTTATATTTAAACTAGATTTATCAGCTCCTGTATCCAAGAAGGCGTATATTCTTTTATTTTCCTGTAAAGTTATAGGAACGAAAATAGATGATGGTAAGTTTGTGTCTTTCATCAACGTTTGAGAAGGGTTGTTATTTTGTATGCTAGTGTGTAACTGAGCAGTAAAATTATTTTGACTAATACCTTTATTATCGCGAGGCGATGTTTCCAACAGTTCATCTTCGTCCATTTCAAGCATGTCTTCGACGTGCGAGGAGAGATGAGTCATACGACTGCAGATAGTATTATTATTATTGTTGCTATTATTATTGTTCTGGCGACGAGAACGGATCATCTCAGGACATTCATGACCACGAGTATATGGTACACGGCGACAATATCGGCACCAATTTGTACTAAAAGTACCAGAACCTCCAACACCTCTACTGTTTCCAAGAGCAGGACCAAAACGAAAGTTATTTTCTTTGGAAGGACCAGGTCGAGCAAACTTTGGATTACCATTATTATTATTATATCCTGGACCTCTTGATACGCGCATTACTTCCTTTAATTTTTCACATTCCCAACGAGTATGATTGGCCTTTGGATGAATAACGCAAGTGTCTCTAGTGAGGGCGCGACCTTTTCCTTTCTTCGACCTCTTAGTCATTTTGTGGCGTTTGTTGGGACGTTCATCATCCGACTCAGAATCACTACCACTAGTTGTACTGGATGATTCATTGTTATTAGATCCTGAATCTGTGGCGGCAAGGGAGAGAACCATTTGGATCACTGGTTCGATTTGATCCGGAATTTTATCACCATGGTGATTTGCCACTAACGTCCAAGCCTGCTTGCGATATTTGTGATTCAACGAACAAAGGTAATTGAATACTAAATCCTGATTATTCGGAATCCCATACTTGGCGGCATACTCTTGTAATTTATTTTAATATTCTCTTAGTGACTGATTACTCTCCTGTTTCATAGTATGGATACGATGACGACAGTAAAAAATTGTGTACGGCGACGTGAAGTACTTTTCAACCTCCATACGGAACGATTTCCAATTGATGATGTTATCCTTATTTATTGTTGATAATAACCACGACCGACGATTTGCGTCACATGTCATTGGAATGAGACGACGCCAGTTTTCTTCTATGTCCAATTCATAGGCGGCAAGATGAACTTCGAAGTCATCTAAAAATGATTCTGCCGAATCATAACTGTCTTTGTTCTTGTCATGACAATGGTGTCCACGGAGCTGGAAAGCCGGCAAATCTTTCGGAACAATGGGACTTCTTTTATTGTTAGTAGGGTTACTACTTAATGTTGCTTTTGTTGATTGTTGTTCCTTCTCAGCCAACAGATTTTCCATCACTGATTGACGATGCTGCCACTCTTGACGTTGATTAACTAATGCGTTAATTTCTTCCATATTTCCTCTTATTGTTGCTAATTGGATTAGACTTGCACAACGATTGATTTGCTGCTGGAAATATTTTATCACCAGTCTTGGATCAGCGTGCTGACTCAATTGATCGGGATTGATCATGGTATTACCATCTTGGTGATCTGGGACCCATGGGTTGGCATCCTCCATATTGGTGTCATGTTGTTGAGCTGGTTGCTCAGGAGATTGTTGGATAGGGGATTGGTTTGTATTGGAATTTTCAGAGTTGGCGGACATTATAAAGATGGTTCACAATAAAATAATGAAGTATAGGTGAAATGTATATAAAGATAAGTGGTTAAATAGAATTGAATAGAATAGAGAGAAATGAATAACAGTAATAAATATTGTGAGAATCTTATATGTCTTTTATTAGAGATTGATTATAAAAGATATGATAAAAAGAATGAATCAATTAAATTATTAAATTGTAAGTCTTTGTATATATTTCTATTTTATATTTCCTATCCATTGAGGATGGATATTATTGTATATTATTATATGAATAAATAACCATCTTTATGTTTGATGATCTTCTTTATGATGTGTATGATTTATAAGTATTATTATATATATGATTTGTTATGATTATTATTTATACAGTGATGTATTATTTGTAAAGCAACCGACGTGTGTTTATTATAAGCTTTGCTTGTCAGTTTATATTATAATTATATTAGGATTATTATGATTAGGTAGTTATGCGGTGCACATATACCACAGTAGTACCACCTACCAATCGTCAAGCACAATCTCCAGTTATATAAAAGCAATTACGTCAAAGATAGGGATATATAAAAAAGAAGGAGCTTTAATAATAAAATTGAGTAATGCTAGTTGTTTTGTAGGGTTATCAAGGTGTATATTAGATAGTTTTATTGACCAAGATTAAACAAACTATTTGTTAAAATCCATTGGTAAATAAGTAGATTGTTGTAAAGAATATATTTGTCTATAAACTCAATCCACAATAGTTAGTAGAGCAAAGATATATATTGTAATCATTAAGCTAATAGATGCTTATTGGCGTTATTGAACATGTCTGTTCGTGTGTAAAATAGATACGATAATGAGTGATTAAAATAATACAATAAAAAAAACTACCAAACTTAGTTGTTTCATTTGGGATCATTTTTTTCCATTATTAAAAAAGAAGATGACTGTGTTAAATGGGGTAACGAAGATTTGATTGAAGAAGCTTAGTTTTCTCTTTTTTTTTTTTTTTGCTGTCACACATAATTTTTTTTTCTTTACTTATAAATTATTCTTTTCCCTATTTTTTATATTTCTCTTCATAAAAAGCTTTCATCTACTATATTATCTTATACATTACAGATTTATTTATTTTATTTTTATATTTATAATAAAAATTACCATTTACTTTTCTACAATTGCCATTGTTTATTGAAATATGCTTGTATTTTGTTTCTTTGAAGCAGTTTGAAGTACAATATTTATTCTGAACCAATCTAAACCAATCGCGCTATACAATACTTATATATGAAAAGACAAATTAACCATGATAACAATTTTTACAATATCCAATACCTTTTTTTTACAATCCAAAGCAAAACTTATTATAGATTATTTCACTCTTTTCTTTGATTCACTACAATACGACGGTTCTTCCAACTTGGACTGTATTTCTGCCAAAAAAATATACATACACCAATCCGATCCACATCCGATGCGGATGCAGATAGCCCTATTATCCGATCCAATCCGATCCGTGAAGAACACTAGTTATTTTATTCGTTATGCAGAGAAATCAACGTCGCAGTACATACGGTGATGACACAATGCCATGACAACGTAAAAAGATTCTTCTTGTCCCAATTTGGTTAACCTAATATGAATGGCCTAATTTGGTCATTATTTTTTATTCTTCTTTTTTCAGCAACTTTCTTTTTACTCTACTCCTCTTTACTCCAACAAAGTGACACAACGTAAATTTCAATCCATCTTTATAATAATCTATTATTATCATCTTTGACTATAACACCAGTACTGATTCCCTCTTTTTTAATCTTATACATAGATGCTCTTGTACGGTAATGGAGTTTATATGTTGGTTCTTATGTTTAACATGGGTAGTTGTAATGTTCTTTTTTGGCCAGATTACGTGTACTCTTTTACTCATATTTTGTCCTGAATT
Organism: Circinella umbellata; assembly: GCA_025093555.1. Lineage (NCBI taxonomy): Eukaryota > Fungi > Mucoromycota > Mucoromycetes > Mucorales > Lichtheimiaceae > Circinella > Circinella umbellata. Next base: position 37,522 of record JAIWNF010000121.1, on the reverse strand, counting down.
TAATCTTTAATCTTTTTATTCATTAACCACATCCTTGCTTTTATCTGGCTCTTATACTCTTGCTTACATGATGATATCTGTATGTTTTATGCTTACTACAGGTAGTAACTACTTTTTTTTTCTTTTTTTTGTATGTACTTGTGTGCCCTATCTCCGTGTATTCCCTTCAGTAATGGTTCACAAGCCCTAACATATCTGCTTTTTTATCTGCCATTTTTTTTTATTTTGTCTATTCCCATTTATAGAGATCTTAGTACAATCCGGATTTATAAACCGATCCGTTTTTCATACGGATTGGATCAGATTTGGATTGTGTCTCAACGGATTCGGATCGGATTCGGATCGTAATTCTACAATCCGGATTGTAAACGGATTGACATCTATGGATCCGTCGGATTTTTCTGATTCGTCATTATAATTATAGAGTAATGGATCAAAGTTTAACAATGCTGTGGTAAGGTATATATATATTCAAATAAAGAAGAGAGTAAGTCTTTGTATATTATTATATACTTGAATAGAGCAGTTGAAAAGAAAAGTAGTAATGGCTTTAATATAGAAAAAAAATCTGAAAAGAAAGAAACAAAAATTGAAGATGAAAAAGAGAGATTAATGAACTTAATTACTATTTTTATTAATCTAGTAATGATAAAGAGAATTATGAACTTTTATTTGGTTGTAAACAGAAAAGGTAAACTTATACCTCTTTTTTTTTCAGCACACCGGAAATTTACTACTTCCCCACAAAAAAAAAGTCCACGTCATGTTATATTTCTACCACAAAAACTTATTTGTACTGCACCATCATAACTTTTTTTTTTCTACTATAACTTTCCCACTATAATTTTTTTCCAACTATAACTTTCTTTTCGCATTGTAACTTCTTTTTTCCCATTATAACTTTTTTTCTACTAGAACTCATTTTCCCACTATAACTTTTTATTACTACAATTCTTTTTTTATTATAACTTATTTATTTCCTATTATGTTTTTCAAACCAAAATAATAAGATCATCTAAAAATAATGCACCTTTGTTACCAATATTTTAATTTTCTTAAACGATCTCAAACGACTACCATACACCATCTTGTAAAATACCTTTTCTCATGAAAAAATACTATGACATCTACTATATAGCCTAAATTTTCATCTAATTGATCCTTTTGCATTACGGATTACGGATTCAATTCGGATTTTTACGAAACGGATTCAGATTGCAATTTTCTAATCCGTGGACAATCCGGATTTCCGAAAATCCAATCCGTTTCAAAACGGATCGGATTCGAAATGGTGCCAATCCGATCCGGATCGGTCTACTAAGAACCCTACCCATTTACTATTGTAACGTATAAAAATTAAAGATATTTTTATATCAACATAATTACCGACATCATTATTATATTTATTCTTTACCACTATTATTATTATTATTATTATTATTATTATTATCATTAGTATTAGTATTATTATTATCGTATCACAAATAGCCTCATTACGTGTTCCTATTGGTTTAGCTAATGCCACTTTTCTGGCAAAGCAAAGACACATTTGTGGCAAAGCAATGCCTCATTTCTGGTGAAGTAATACCATATTTCCAGCAAAGCGATACCACATTTCTGGTAAAGTAATGCCACATTTCCGGCATTGCCAATTAGTATAAATACCCCCAAATTATTTCAAATAAAATTCTTTTCTTTAGTTCTATCTTTACCTTTAAAATCTTTTAGTCTTTTAACAATTAAATTGACCTAACAATAGTTTCTTTTGAGCATAAAGCCTCTTAAACTCATTATAAGATTTCTCTTTTGTGGATTCAGACGTAATATTCCTGAATATAAGAACTCCCACAACCCATATTTCTATTCTTTATTATATAATTTATTACTCAATACAACAACATAGTGTATTATTTCTTCCTTATTTTATATCTTTATACGAAGTACTTCAATCACACATTGAACGCTTCATTTGGTGCTCACTACAGGGGATTTTCGACATAAAGTTATTCAAAAACAGTCAGAATAACACTTGGGATCCCTTATTTAAACTTAATTACATCAAATATCATAAACACTTTATAACAGTTCAGAACTCACATTAATCCTCACATATTTTAACATAATAACTCTTTATTTTCTAAAACCATAAATTACCCTTACTTTATAACAACAATAACCAAATCAAAGTTTGCCAATACCAATATACTCACATTTCATCCCATTAAACCACATTAAAACACACTCTTACCATAATGAATACTTCCAGTTCAATGCATGCTCCACATAATACTGACACCGACGTTGGATCATCCTTCTCACCTGTGTTGGCACATGGCACCGACGCATTGAGCTATAAACCAAGATTAATTGATTTCTGTGGATATGAAGGAGAGGATTTCCGTCACTTCCGGGATACCCTTGAATCATATTTCGCAATTGCAAATATAAAATCCTCAGACAGACAAGCAAGTATATTAAATGCCCAAGTTAAGAAATATGCATGCATATTTCTCCAGAAGGAAATTAGAAATAATCCATCCATCGGAACAAAGTACGGCGAGTTAATCAGTAGATTAGAACAGGAGTATGTAACAGCTGATGTAATTGAATATTACAAAGATGCCTTCGAACAAATCGTACAAGGAGATGATGAACCACCCAGAATGTTCTTAGGAAGAATTCAGCAGGCTGCTGACTTGGCTGATCTATCTGGAACAGAAGCAGAGGCATTAATAGAAGCCAAATTTAAAAGTGGATTGTTACCACGCGTTAAGAGACATTGTTACCTATTAGGAGCAAAAACATTTAATGATTATAAGCAATTTGCTTATGGATATTGGAGAGGACAACATGATACACTCTTTATCCGCAAGACAATCCATTCATCCCGCAAAACGCTGAGGATCGGATCCCTACGTCATGGATATATAAAAACAATCCCTCTAAAGAGAAAATAAATCAAGCACGTACCAAAGCTTTCCATCCTCCAAATCTTAATACAGACTCAGGAACGAATTCACCGTCCATTGGTACATTAACAAAACAAATGCAAAAACTTGAGTTATTTCAGCATGAATCAAACTATCCGAATAATAATAACACAGCCGATTCTAACTTAGAAGGCATGTTACGTCGATTAATACAAGAAGAGACTCGCAAATTACACGAGCCAGATACAAATACAATGATAACCGCTACCATCGGAACCAATACCAAACAATAATAATAATTACCGACCTTATACAATAATGCTCGTCACCAGGAAGAAAATGACCGCGATATGAGCCAAATATAATCAGAGACCACAACGATACAACCGTGAAGAAAATAACTATCCAAGAACCGTCAGAATATAACAATAATCGGTTATATAGAGACAATCATGAAAAAAAAATGTTCCACCATCTCGACCCAACTCTCCATCGGCTACCCTTGCTTTCTAGAATCAGACGATTTCGAAGATAATATCGCAAACCAAGTAAAACCCGATATTTTGATGATGGTATTTGTCAGAATATAAAGCGAGTATAGCGACGAAGAATTGTATGCTGTACACAAGTAAAAGGAAAACGTCCACCACGACAATTACGGCCACGAAATGAAGCAGGTAAGGTAACAAAAAATAAACCCAAAAGAAAGTTGAGTTCAATGAACCATCGGCAAGCAAGAACATAAAACAAAAACAAGCCACGAACCAAACAACAAATCACATGCCTCCGTGTACAAGAACAACCGGTTACAAATAAACCATACCCGCATATCAAAACAAAGCAGTAGTTCTCATCCAACCAAGCACCATCTGGCATTACTTCCGCATTCGGACAAACCGCTTTCTCTAATCAACATACACCAAGTTGGGAACCTCCAAATACTATACAACCACCAGCGGGAAACCAATGGACACAACTAAGAAATACTTGGACGACATGGACCTAGATTCGCCATCAGAAAGAGCGGAAAATAAAAATTCTTCCCTTTTCCCCCAAAAATATTGCCACACAATAAAATAGCGGAAAAACAAGTAGAAGGAAGAAAGACAATAAACCAAAAGAAAAATATCACTCAAGAAAATATTTAAAGAAGTCCCAAAAAGGAAAATCAGTTCGGAGAAATAAGAAAATCCTTTCCACCCATAAAATCGTAAAAAAGGAACCATACGACGTTTCAGCAGACATCCTTAATAGAAACGCAGATATAACGTTTGCCCAACTTTTAAAATTGGTGCCATCTATGAGGAGACAGTTTTCAGGTGTATGTAAAACTGCCCGATCACTTGCAGTATTAGACGAAGAAACAGCACCAACTCCAAGTACCACTGCTCTTTATACAAATTTTGTCATAAATTCACATCATATAAATAGTTTAGTGGATACAGGAGCAAGCAAAAGTTGTATATCAAAGAAATTAGCCCAAAATCTAGGATTAAAAATAAATGAGCCGTCCACAGCAGTTTTATGCTAGGAAACGGAGACCGACATGCATCACTAGGCATAATTAGTAATGTCCAGTTACAGCCTAATGGAACCGAGCCAGTACCAATAGCTTTAGAAGTATTACCAACAACGCCTATTGATCTTATCATTGGAAATAACTGGTTAAAAAAGGCCAAAGCTACGATTGTATATCAAACGAAAACAATGTGGATTCACCACGACGACACCCGAGCAATTCCAATAAGATACGAGAAACAAACCGATACCAGCCTGCCATGGTTTAATAATGCAGGAAACCCCGATATTAGTTCAAGTTCTGAACAACATACTGAAGAGGAGATTATTTCATCAGATAATGAATCATTTAGTGAATACTCGTCATCCACTGAGAGCAATACAGAAGAAATGCTAACAAATGAATCATGGACAGACGATATATTATTCCCCATAATTGAAGATATACAACCACTTGAATTAAAACAAGGCAATAATCAAATTATAATGAAAACAAACATGGACATTACCATCCCTAATGCAAATTACCGAACTTTTGATATACCTCGACCAGTATTCTTAAAAGATTCGAATACATATATTTTTGAACCAAATATGAACATGCCGAATCAAATAAGTATTTATGGAGGCACCCTACATCCATCGGATGAAACATATAGAGTATCAATACTCAATATTACTACCGAGTCCGAATATATACTCGACGCAGACACAATACTAGGAGAAATGAGAGCCGTCACTACAAATGATAAGGGATATGAATTGGTAGACCCTCGAATACTAGACAACAAATCACCCTTCATACAAAGAAAACCTCTCACGAAAGGACAGTTGGAGCAAATAAATGAAGGAGAATTAGATCCAAAACTTAAAGCAGAATTCCGTGCCCTAATAGAACAATATCAAGATATTTTCGATTGGGATAGAAAAACAATAGGATGTACTGACCTGTTAGAGCATGAAATCAATACAGGAAACCATCCACCAATTCGACATAGACCATATAGAATGAGTCCAGTAGAGTTAGAATTCTTAGAAAAAGAACTTGACCGATTTTGCAAAATGAAAATTATACGACCCTCAACAAGTCCATGGGCCTCACCCATATTGTTAGTCAAGAAACCATCAGCAGCGACATCATCATCATCCTCAAAACCGGTTGCCGCAGATAATTTACGATTAGTCATCGATTACAGAAAACTTAATGCATTACAGCCATTTTGTCCTTATACAACTCAACGAGCAGATGAGCTATTAGATGCAGTAGGCAACAAAGCGAAAGTCTTCTCAACATTAGATTGTGCATCATTTTATTACAACATTAAATTAACACCTGAATCAATACCAAAATCAGCATTTACTTGCAAATTTGGATTATACGAATTTTTAAGAATGCCAATGGGAATGCTTAATGCATCTGCCAGCGCCCAAATGCTTTCAGACATAGCATTTCGAGCATTATTAAATAAGTGTGCCGTAGTATATATTGATGATTTATATACATATTCACCCGACCAAAAACAACATTTACATGATCTAGCAAAAGTATTTGCATGCATACGCAAAGCAGACCTTGTATTAAACCCAAAGAAATGCAAGTTCAACGCCAGTGCAATCAAATTCTTAGGATTCATCGTAAATGAACAAGGCATCCATACTGACCCTGCTAAGATTGAAAAAGTTGCCAAATATCCCTTGCCTAAAACCATCCTTCATCTCAGATCATTCTGTGGACTAACTAACTATTATAAACGATTCGTCAAATCTTATTCAAAAATATCTCGACCACTTTTCAACATGATGAAAGGGAGTCCAGGAAAACTAACATGGACGCCTGAGTCAATCGAAGCTTTCCAAACATTAAAAAACGCGATGTGCAGTAGTCCTATACTCACCCGAATCGATTATAATAAACCTTGCACTGTAATCACAGACGCATCAAGAGAAGGACTAGGACTTGTATTAGCCCAGCATGACGATGAAGGGCGAGAACATGTTATCTTATATGATAGCCGTGCTCTTACCCCAAGTGAAAAGAATTATGGAATCTCCAAGCTAGAATGTCTAGCCGTAGTATGGGCCATAAAGAAACTTCGACCTTATTTGTTATCAAACACGTTCACCGTAATTACAGATCATTCTGCACTAAAAGGATTACTAAACACACCTCGACCTGAAGGAATATTAGCAAGATGGATCACGATATTATCCGAATATTCTTTTGAAATTAAATATCGCCCAGGAAAAGAGAACACCAATGCAGATTTTCTCAGCAGATTAGGATATTGATTCTTCTCACAAATAGTGACCAGTATCCAGGAAGTCGTTAAAAGCTTGGGAAATCAACTTATTATTATTTTTATTTATAACCTATTCATTACATTCAGCATACTTATTATTTATTTTATCAGCTGTTATTTTTTTATCTTTTTACAACAACCCTTATCAAATCAAATACACCATACCCCTGAGTATCCATTGGTAACAACATGTTTCTTTACCAAACATATATTAGTATTACAAAAAAATATATATAACACAAAATCAAAATCAATATTGTACTTCACACACTACACGTTACACATCACACATTATTATAATTTCCAGAATTCACACATAAATAATTTGATCTTCAGAACAATAACCTTTCAACAAAACATCATTGATTACACAAACATGGACACAACAAAATTAAAAATTCTGACATATTATCTTACAACCCTTGAATACCCCTCAGGTATTACAAAACAACAGCAAAGATTTTTAGACAGCCAAAGCAAACACTATTTTGTACACAACGATCGGTTATACCGACGACACCATATCAACCCACGTCTAGTACTAAACAAGTCTGAAGCAGACAATGCAATCTGGTCTTTCCATTTCCATCCATATGGAGGACATTTCGCATTACATAACACATATTTAAAAATTGCAAACCGATATTATTGGGAAGGCATGAAATCAGATATAAAGCAAGCCATCGAACGTTGCACATACTGTTAGTCACAAGGCAAACCACAAAAAAACGAATTACTACACCCAATCGCGGTACAACCACAACCTTGGGAATTTATTGCCATGGATATCAAACACTGTAGCATATCGAGAACCGGCGCACAATATATTATAGTCGCGATATGTTATTTAACAAAATACATAGAAACAAGAGCTTTGCGATTTGCTAATGCCACTGAAGTAGCTTTATTTTTGTACGAGGACGTAATTTGTCGTCACTCGGCGGTGAAGGTCTGCTTAACAGACAATGGAAAACCATTTGTTAACCAAATCATAGGAGAAGTCTGTAAACATTTTAATATCGAACATAGACGAATTTCCAATTATGTTTCCTGGTCAAACGGGTTAGTCGAAAGAATAAATAAATCATTAAATGCTCTTCTAAAGAAGAGACCTATTCATGAAAGGAAAGACTGGTGTGCATATCTTCCAGCAGCAACATTTGCTTATCGTACCATGTATCAAGCATCAACCAAATATACACCATTTAAACTATTATATGGCCGAGATCCATATATGCCATTTGACCGGGTAATGGAAGATCATAATCACGATATTCAAGATTTAGAATGGGCCGAAAAAGAATACACAAAAAGAGTAAAAACTCAATTTGATATTTTACAAAGCATTCGGAAAAATGCGGCAGAATCAATAAAGATAGCGCAAAATAATCAAAAGAAAGCCATTGATCGCAAAATATTAGGAGACAAAAAGCATCTCAAACAGCCACCTTTTGAAATTGGCGATACAGTATTAGTATATAATAATGCTATAGATACATCTTGGTCAGGAAAATTAATGGACACATGGTTAGGCCCTTATATTGTTCATAAAGCAAATACAAAACATGGATATATCTTAAAAACAATGAAAGGCACTATAATGCCTAAGGTCGTACATGGTAATAGAATGAAAATATATAAAGTACCAGACATTTTATTTCGTCCAACCATCACAGCAAAATCGACAATGAACAACAACAACTATACATCAGACCATCTGACCGCATGGATTAATTCAGATGATAACAATCAGACCAATCAAGACATACAGCAACTCATGTTGTTATTGAACGACCATGAAAATATCAACACAGGCAATAATGTTGATACACCCATTATAAACCAAGAAGACCAACAAGAGTTATTGGCTTCGATCATTACACCAGAAACAGATCATCAGATGGGAGCAATACTTCATCCATCTTTTCCCTTGACAACAGAAACAGAACAACCAAATGGAATCAATGAGATGGTGCAAGTAACTCAAACAAACGAAGTCAACTTAGCATTACCAGCTGAAGTTATAAATGAACTCCAGTTATTAGCAATATACGAGGAAATACATACAAATATCAAGAGGTACAGAAGAGAGGCTGCCGAAACTCTAGTTAATATAATAAAACAAAACACTGATCTTCAAGACATGTGCAGCCACAATAACCGAAAGAAAGGGTTAGAAACTATTCTTCGAACAAACAAAATTGATCCGAACATGATTTTGTCAAGAACACCTTTCGAACGCGCATTTACTAAAGCATGGAGACGAACACTATAAATAAATTTATAGTTATTCTACATATACATAATGGAATATCTTTACCAAATCTCAAATATCTATATTAATAAAAAAAAAAAAATCAATCAATTATAGTACTAAATAATTCCCATGATCACATATTTCGGTGACACCATTGGATTGACACATTTATGTCGAAGCTGCGGCAGATTTTCGTCAAAGCAAGGACACATTAACGTCGAAGCTACGGCATTAATGTGACTTAGCAAAATAGCCATCTAAATCGTTTAAAAAGACATAAATACATATTTTTATCCTAACATCTCTTTCTCACCTCAACTCACTCTATTATTATTATCATTTCTCTCTCATATTTTTTTACTTACCATGAGTCAATCATCAGCTCCTTACTCACCTGTGTCCCAACAATACTCAGATTTGTTCTTGTTGCAGGAAGATCAGTTTTCTGATGACTTTGAATTGCCAAAACCGCGTTCTCCCACGCTATATCCCGTCCAAAACAACAACGTTTATCCATCACCATCATCACAAGACACTGAGGCAAAAGCTCCGAGCTCAAATCAGTATCGCAATCCTCCAGGACCACAATTAATACACAGCACTAATGGCATCATTTCATATCGCCCATACGACACGGAATTTGTCCCTGTTCCCCTGGAAACTACACCTAAACAGAAACGAGTTGAGTTAGGACTATTTTTCGACGTTGCACAACACCTTGTATCACAACGCATAATGCAATTAGAAATAAAAGAAGAGCTTGAGACTGCTCGACGTATACTTGCTAACCGCATTGCCTGTCGACTATCCATAATACTACAAAACCTACCAACCGAATTAGACCGTCAAAGCGCAACTCGAACATATATTAAAACCCACATCCACGACAATTTTATTACTGACGATATCAAATTGCATACACTCATCAACAATTACTACAACGCAATGATGGAAGCAAAAGCTCGCCAAGGTTAACCGACGGAGCGGTTACTTTTCCTACCGAGGGGGATATGTAACATATAAAAATTAAAGACATTTGTATATCAACATGTATTACCATCATCATTATTATCTCTATTCTTTAGCATTATTATTACTATTTCTCGTTACTATTATTACTATTATTATTGTTATTTTTATCCTTGTTATCTTTATTATTATTATTATTATTATTATTATTATTATTATTTATATCACCGATAAAGTATCACAAAATACCAAACTACGTGATATTATTGGAGCGTGCTGCAACACATTTATGTCGAAGCAATGACACATTTATGTCGAAGCAATGACACATTTATGTCGAAGCAATGACACATTTATGTCGAAGCTGCGACACTTTTATGTCGAAGCTACGACACTTTTACGACGAAGCAATTAGTATAAATAACCCCAAATTATTTCAAATAAAATCTTTTCTTCAGTTCTATCTTTACCTTTAAAATCTTTTAGTCTTTTAACAATTAAATTGACCTAACAATAGTTTCCTTTGAGCATAAAGTCTCTTAAACTCATTATAAGATTTCTCTTTTGTGGATTCAGACGTAATATTCCTGAATATAAGAACTCCCACAACCCATATTTCTATTCTTTATTATATAATTTATTACTCAAATACAACAACATAGTGTATTATTTCTTCTTTATTTTATATCTTTACACGAAGTACTTCAATCACACGTTGAACGCTTCAATATGTTGACACTATTATATGTTCTTGTATATACTCATTTATCAATGTCGTTGAGCAAATAAGAAAAAAAAGAAACGGTGATTGAGAAGTAGTGAGGAAAAAAAACAAGTTGAAAAAAATTCCGAACAGCCGCTTCCCCCAAATAGAGTAATAAAAGATATTACACAAGAAAAAAAACTTTTTTCTCTCACTCATTGCTTATATACCAAATGGTGATACGAATTTTTATTTTAAACGGCTATCCAGCCCCCCAACTTTTCTTGTTCTTCGCTACTCAACACAACGACACGAACACCACCAAATCTTTTCACCAATCTAGTAGCATCTGAAGGAGGTGCCAACTGGTCAAGATGCACAAAATTCATTCGCCTAAACATCAAAAATCAGAATCAAATGCATATACAGTATCAATTATTATGGTAAATATACATACCTTCTCATTTCTCCATTGTGGTTGCCAAACGACAACACGCTTCCCAGCCTCTCCTTCATACTCGTCATCTGTCTCTTCCTCAGACATATACCCTACTTGGAGCAGCGCTTCTGCTCCAGGGTAGACTCTTGCATCGTGCCTGATGAAGGTAAAAAGCCTTCAATCGACGATCTCTTTTCTATAATATTTTTAGTGTACTGTCTCTTTTTTAATCACGTAATATTTTTTTTCCTTACAGCATGACGACGAGTATTACGTCGATTAGACGTCTTCCGTTTTTCTCCACGCTCAACTGATTGGCGAGATTTTGTCCGTTGATTGTCAAAAAAAGAATAAATCTTCTTCGACAATCGATCACCTTGAATGTCATATCGTCGAAGGCCTTCAACGTATGCCATAATCGCCATCTTAGCAGCCTTATTATGGGTGATCGGTATGTTTCATTCCACCGAAATCCTTCAGCAGCCAAGGCTGTGTTTTGGTTACGAATGGCACGTTATTACTTAATGAGGTTAATAATTGACTTTCTATATTTTTCTATTTTTTTTAACTAGTGATTTTAAGATTTCCTTACTGAAACATCCCCTGGACCATGGACTTGGTTATCGAACACAACATCATCCTGGCTAACAGGAAGTTGAAGTTGTACTTCTTGCTGTTGTGCCAATGCTTGCATAGCAATGACATTTCCCATTGCTTCAACGCGGATCTCAAGATCATGTTTCGCGTCTCCAACTCACGAATCCGATCTTCGATCAGCAAGGCAGTGTTCTTGTGTTATCTTGTTGGATAACAGCATTACGGTCCATGCTGCGTTGGGCACGTGCGGCATTACGCTCTCCTATTGTTGGCATCTAAAGAAAATGTTAATATAAAAGAAATTATTCAACACGTCAAATAGTATGTGGTTACATTTTTAGTAGCTTGGTTGATTACGGTAGGTGGAATATGTACTTATTTTTGCTGAAAAGAAAAAGATAAGTGAGGTCAGAAGGAAGTATATTTGGGGGAGGTTATTTATTCAAACTTTTGGATTAGGTACTCTTGTAATACCTAGTAAGGATAGTAGGATAATAAGAACCTTTTTTTTTAAAAAAAAAACTTTTTGATCTTTTACCATTTTTTTTCTCGAATTCGTTTTATCCTTTTCTTTCACTTTTACAATTCTTTTTTTTTACTCTACTAGATTTCTCAAGCACTATCATTATTACAGTCATTGTTTTTTACATGGTAATACTATATACATACTGATACTTTAAATTTATAACTCTTACTAACAATGTTCTTTTATATAATAATCAGTATTTTATTATATCAAGTCAAATATAAACAAAATTGAAGTGTAAGTTTTCTATTTATTTTTATAATTTCTCAAATGGTTACTATTCTTTGTTTTAACTCTTTCTCATATCATTTAATTCTTTTCTGTTATATATAGATAGATGGTAACTGCTTCTTCTTTAAAAATACTATTCAAGTTGATATTTGTATGGCCACTCGACCGGTCAAAGGTAAGTAATTATCCCTCATACACTATTTTCCCATAGATTTATTTTTTTCTTTTCTTACTATTATTTGTTGCTTTTTGTGTCAATACCATTATTGTTTGCCTTTCACACTTCCGCACATCACTATTTGTTTTGTAATTGTCATCCCTTCCATTCTTATTAGCATTAGTCATCCTATTTTTTTTTATATAACATAAATTTGTTTATTTCCGCAATCTTTCCCCTTTTCCCTTTCCCCTTTTCTTTTTCTTTTTTTTTATTTGCTTATTTAGAATTCTATAAATATTAAAATTATAATAAAATCGGTATTATTACCATATCATATAAACTATTCGTTTTTTAAAATTATTATTTATTTTCACTGAAAAAACAATCCCCCCCAAAATATAAATCCATATATAGACCTCTGTACAAAAAAGAAATAAGATTCATCAGGTACCACAGCCTAATGTAGTGCAACATACAATTTATTACATAACCTCACATCTAAAAATAATACTATACCCGAACTCGGCCATTTTAGATACCGAAATATCAAGTTGTTTGAACAACTTCATATCTGCTAAAAAAGTTTTTCTCCCAAAGAATATCATGCTATTTGAAAAGAGCTAGATATTTACCTAGCAAGCTGATATAAAGTTGATATCAAGTTGATACCAAGCTGTTTGAAACCCCTTCATAGCGCCCTTGTCGGCCAGTGCACTGTCTGCTTATTTTACAACTTTTTTTTCATTCTTTTCAGGAATAGTCTCATTTTGTTTCCCATTTTGGTTTTTTGTGTTCACAATGTGTCTGCGATATCCGCGATTCCTCTGTGATATCTGCGATAATCGCTAATTTTTCCCATGGTAGCAGTGCCGCATTTAGGGCTTTGCTTTGTCATTTTTGCATCTCTGCTTTGCCGCATTTATGTCGTTTCCTTGGTGTAACTGAATTAATTTAATCAGGGAATTTGTGTGGTAATAGGTATTTATTTTGAAAATTTGAGGCTAATTTGTTATGTTTATGTAAGAGTTTTTTTTTTGAATGATACAGTAATATGGGTAATTGGGGTCTGGTATGGATTATCCAATTGTATAATTATAATTAAATGTATATGTCTATGCATTTAGTTTCCATTCTTGTGCAAATATTCGTCTGAAGGGAGTTCTTGACTGAATTATATTCGGATTTATATTATTTGCTTTGAGAATTGTTTCTACTCTATTTACTCTATTATTATGATTGCAAACTTTTTGGAGCGAATCATCTTGGTTTATGGTGTTACAGTAATTAGGGCTATAGCCGCCCTTCTTCTATATTCCATGATATTCGTGTGTATTTCCTCACACACCATTAATAATTGTAGTTCATTTACAATTTCAGCAGGCAATTGTAGTTCTTCATTGTTTTCTTGTTGTGCCTGTACATCTTCATTGTTTCCTAGTAATTGTTCTATCTCTGATATAGGATACGAGTTTGGCTGAGATATTGTCTCTAGTGGATCTATAACTTCTAGTATATTAAGAGTATCAGTTGCACCATTCGAATCTAATGTTTCATGTTGTTGGTCTTCTTGAATTCTGGCGTCAGTATCTACATGACTGGTCTCATGGTCATTCAATGATAGCATAAGCTGTTGTAAATCATGGTTGGTTTGGCTATCATCTGTTGAGTTTACCCATGCTGTTAATGGGTCTGGTGTAGAGCTGTCGTTATTTATTGTAGCTTTTGCTGTGAGTGTTGGATGAAATGTAACATCTGGCACTTTATATATTTTCATTCTGTTACCATGTACGACCTTAGGCATTATAGAACCTTTCATTGTTTTTAAGATATATCCTCGTTTTGTGTTTGCTTTATGAACAATATAAGGACCTAGCCAGGTGTCCATTAATTTTCCTGACCAAGATGTACCAATGGCATTATTATATACTAATACTGTATCGCCAATTTCAAAAGGTGGTTGTTTGAGATGCTTTTTGTCTCCTAATATTTTACGATGCATAGCTTTCTTTTGATTAATTTGCGCTATCTTTATTGATTCTGCCGCATTTTTCTGAATGCTTTGTAGAATGTCAAATTGAGTCTTTATTCTTTTTGTATATTCTTTTTCGGCCCATTCTAAATTTTGAATATCGTGATTATGATCTTCCATCATCATTCGATCAAATGGCATATAAGGATCTCGGTCATATAAGAGTTTAAATGGGGTATATTTGGTTGATTCTTGATACATGGTATGATAAGCAAATGTTGCTGCCGGAAGATATGCACACCAGTCTTTTCTTTCATGAATAAGTCTCTTCTGTAGAAGAGCATTTAACAATTTATTTATTCTTTCGACTAACCCGTTTGACTAGGAAACATAATTGGAAATTCGTCTATGTTCGATATTAAACTGTTTACATACTTCTCCTATAATTTGGTTAACAAATGGTTTTCCATTGTCTGTTAAGCAGACCTTCACTGCCGAGTGACGACAAATTACGTCCTCATATAAGAATAAAGCTACTTCAGTAGCATCAGCAAATCGTAATGCTCTTGTTTCTATGTATTTTGTTAAATAACATATCGCGACTATAATATATTGTGCGCCGGTTCTTGATATGCTATAGTGTTTGATGTCTATGGCAATAAATTCCCAAGGTTGTGGTTGTACTGTGATTGGGTGTAGTAACTCGTTTTTTTGTGGTTTGCCTTGTGACTGACAGTATGTGCAACGTTCGATAGCTTGTTTTATATCTGATTTCACGCCTTCCCAATAATATCGATTTGCAATTTTTAAATATGTGTTATGTAATGGGAAATATCCTCCATATGGGTGGAAATGGAAAGACCAGATTTCATTGTCTGCTTCAGACTTGTTTAGTACTAGACGTGGGTTGATATGATGTCGTCTGTATAACCGATCATTGTGTATAAAATAGTGTTTGCTTTGGCTGTCCAAAAATCTTTGCTGTTGTTTTGTAATACCTAAGGGGTATTCAAGGGTTGTAAGATAATATGTCAGAATTTTTAATTTTGTTGTGTCCATGTTTGTGTAATCAATGATGTTTTGTTGAAAAGTTATTGTTCTGAAGATCAAATTATTTATGTGTGAATTCTGGAAATTATAATAATATATAATGTGTAACGTGTAGTGTGTGAAGTACAATATTGATTTTGATTTTGTGTTATATATATATTTTTTGTAATACTAATATATGTTTGGTAAAGAAACATGTTGTTATCAACAGATACTCAGGGGTATGATGTACTTGATTTGATAAAGGTTGTTGTAAAAAGATGAAAATAACAGCTGATAAAATAAATAATAAATATGTCGAATATAATGAATAGGTTATAAATAAAAATAATAATAATAAGTTGATTTCACAAGCTTTTAACGACTTCCTGGATACTGGTCACTATT
This sequence comes from Circinella umbellata, assembly GCA_025093555.1. NCBI lineage: Eukaryota > Fungi > Mucoromycota > Mucoromycetes > Mucorales > Lichtheimiaceae > Circinella > Circinella umbellata. Next base: position 21,486 of record JAIWNF010000121.1, on the reverse strand, counting down.
TGTGAAAGGAATATAATATCCTAGTCTGCTGAAAAAATCTGCATTGGTATTCTCTTTTCCTGGGCGATATTTAATTTCAAAAGAATATTTGGATAATATCGTGATCCATCTTGCTAATATTCCTTCAGGTCGAGGTGTGTTTAGTAATTCTTTTAGTGCATAATGATCTGTAATTACAGTGAACGTGTTTGATAACAAATAAGGTCGAAGTTTCTTTATGGCCCATACTACGGCTAGACATTCTAGTTTGGAAATTCCATAATTCTTTTCACTTAGGGTAAGAGCACGGCTATCATATAAGATAATATGTTCTCGCCCTTCGTCATCATGCTAGACTAATACAAGTCCTAGCCCTTCTCTTGATGCATCTGTAATTACAGTGCAAGGTTTATTATAATCAATTCGGGTGAGTATAGGACTGCTGCACATCGCGTTTTTTAATGTTTGGAAAGCTTCGATTGACTCAGGCGTCTATGTTAGTTTTCCTGGATTCCCTTTCATCATGTTAAAAAGTGGTCGAGATATTTTTGAATAAGATTTGACGAATCGTTTATAATAGTTAGTTAGTCCACAGAATGACCTGAGATTATGGATGGTTTTAGGCATAGCATATTTGGCAACTTTTCAATCTTAGCAGGGTCAGTATGAATGCCTTGTTCATTAACGATGAATCCTAAGAATTTGATAACACTGGCGTTGAACTTGCATTTCTTTGGGTTTAATACAAGGCCTGCTTTGCGTATGCATGCAAATACTTTTGCTAGATCATGTAGATGTTGTTTTTGGTCGGGTGAATATGTGAATAAATCATCAATATATACTACGGTATACTTATTTAATAATGCTCGAAATGCTATGTCTGAAAGCATTTGGGCGCTGGCAGATGCATTAAGCATGCCCATTGGCATTTTTAGAAATTCGTATAATCCAAATTTACATGTAAATGCTGATTTTGGTATTGATTCAGGTGTTAATTTAATATTGTAATAAAATGATGCACAATCTAATGTTGAAAAGACTTTTGCTTTGTTGCCTACTGCATCTAATAGCTCATCTGCTCGTTGAGTTGTATAAGGACAAAAGGGCTGTAATGCATTAAGTTTTCTGTAATCGATAACTAGTGGTAGATTAGCTGCGGCGGCTGGTTTAGATGATGATGATGTGGATGTCGCTGCTGATGGTTTCTTGACTAACAAGATGGGTGAAGCCCATGGACTTGTTGAGGGTCGTATAATTTTCATTTTACAAAATCGGTCAAGTTCTTTTTCTAAAAATTCTAACTCTACTGGGCTCATTCTATATGGCCTACGTCGAATTGGTGGATGGTTTCCTGTATTGATTTCATGCTCTAACAGGTCTGTACATCCTATTGTTTTTCTATCCCAATTGAAAATATCTTGATATTGTTCTATTAGGGCACGGAATTCTGCTTTAAGTTTTGGATCTAATTCTCCTTCATTTATTTGCTCCAACTGTTCTTTTGTGAGAGGTTTTCTTTGCATGAAGGGTGACTTGTTGTCTACTATTCGAGGGTCTACCAATTCATATCCCTTATCATTTGTAGTGACGGCTCTCATTTCTCCTAGTATTGTGTCTGTGTCGAGTATATATTCGGACTCGGTAGTAATATTGAGTATTGATATTCTATATGTTTCACTCGATGGATGTAAAATGCCTCCATAGATATTTATTTGTTCTGGCATGTTGGTATTTGGTTCAAAAATGTATGTATTCGAATCCTTCAAAAATGAAGGACAAGGTATATTGAAGGTTCGATAATTTGCATTGGGGATGTTGATTTCCATATTAGTCTTCATTATGATTTGCTTATTGCCTTGTTTTAATTCGAGTGGCTGTATGTCTTCAATTATGGGAAATAGAATATCATCTGCCTATGACTCGTTCATTAACATCTCTTCTGTGTTGTTTTCAGTAGATGACGAGTATTCACTCAAAGATTCATTATCTGATGAAACAATTTCCTCTTCAGTATATGTCTCAGAACTTGAACTAATATCAGGTTTCCTGTATTATTGAACCACAGTATGCTATTATCGAATTGTTTCTCGTATCTTATTGGAATAGCTCGAGCATCATCATGGTAAATCCACATAGTCTTTGTTTGATACTCTATGGTAGCTTTGGCCTTTTTCAACCAATTATTTTCGATGATTAGATCAATAGGTGTGGTTGGCAATACTTCTAATACTATTAGTACTAGCTCAGTTCTATTAGGCTGTAATTGGATATTACTAATTATTCCCAACGATGCGTGTTGGTCTCCGTTGCCAAGCATGAAGACTACTGCAGAAGGTTTATTTATCTTTAATCCTAGAGTTTGGGCTAATTTCTTTGATATGCAGCTTTTGCTTGCTCCTGTATCTACTAAACTATTTATATGATGTGAATTTATGACAAAATTTGTATAAAGAGCAGTGGTACTTGGAGTTGGTGCTGTTTCTTCATCTAATACGGCAAGTGAGCGAGCAGTTTTACATTAGCGTTCTTCATCTCATCCGACATCCGCTCATCCGATCCGATGATGTAGTCATCCGAAAGATTCAAAGTGGTAATGGGTGTTTTTTTATGGGTGTTTATAAAAAAACATAAAAATATTAGATTGAAAAAGTATGCCGCATTTTTAATGTAAGTGTAGCAAGTCAATAAATGTGACAAATATTATTTTATCAACTCGAAGATTCATCAAACTTTTTAGATCTAAACTTTTTGAAATGATCTAATCCCAAAGATGTTGAAATGTTATTACTTGATCCCTATTCATTATATTTCTTATAACATATTATTCCTCAAATTATTTATGTCACAACATTTCCTATATTATTTCATAATAATACTAATATTTGTCCCTTTCCAAAACGAAGAATAGCAAATAAAAAAAATAACCATTGTTAAAGAAGACATCTAGAATAGTTTATTTGATATTTGTATTACCATAGTGATATATATAATAATTATAAACCCCAATACTCTCTCTATTTTGTACAGTCCAAATGTTCATCATCCAAATCCAAGTATATAAACTGTAATCTCAACCCATATCTACGGCACTTTTTTTCTAATGATTATTTGCATAAGTTATAAAATCTACTCAAAGAAAAATAAAATAAAATACTACCACCATTAGTAAACACATACATTATAGTAATATAATTCGGAGAAAGGGTATGTGTGTAAAAAAAAAGAGTAGTACCACTTACCAATCGTCAAGCACAATGTCCAGTTATATAAAAGCAATTATGTCAAAGATAGGGATATATAAAAAAGAAGGAGCTTTGATAATAAAATTGAGTAGTCCTAGTTGTTTTGTAGGGTTATCAAGGTGTATATTAGATAATTTTATTGACCAAGATAAGATAAAATATTTGTTAAAATCCATTGGTACATAAGTAGATTGTTGTAAAGAGTATATTTGTCTATAAACTCGATCCAAAATAGTTGGTGGAGCAAAGATGTAATATTATAATCGTTAAGCTAATAGATGCTTATTGGCGTTATTGAACATGTCCGTTCGTGTGTAAAATAGATACGATAATGAGTGATTAAAATAACATAATAAAAAAGAGACTACCAAACTTAGTTGTTTCATTTAAGATCATTATTTTCCATTATTAAAAAAGATGACTGTATTAAATGGGGTAACGAAGATTTGATTGAAGAAGCTTAGTTTTCTCTTTTTTTTTTTTTGCTGTCACACATAATTTTTTTTCTTTACTTATAAATTATTCTTTCCCTATTTTTTATATTTCTCTTCATAAAAAGCTTTCATCTACTATATTATCTTTTACATTACGGATTTATTTATTTTATTTTTATATTTATAATAAAAATTACCATTTACTTTTCTACAATTGCCATTGTTTATTGAAATATGCTTCTATTTTGTTTCTTTGAACCAGTTTGAAGTACAATATTTATTCTGAACCAATCTAAACCAATCGCGCTATATTATACTTATATAGGAAAGGACAAATCAACCACGATAACAATTTTTACAATATCCAATACTTTTTTTTTACATTCCAGATCAAAACTTATTATAGATTATTTCACTCTTTTCTTTGATTCACTACAATACGACAGTTCTTCCAACTTCGACTGTATTTCTGCCAAAAAAAATATACATACACCAATCCGATCCACATCCGATGCGGATGCAGATAGCCCTATTATCCGATCCAATCCGATCCGTGAAGAACACTAGTTATTTTACTCGTTATGCAGAGAAATCAACGTCGCAGTACATACGGCGATGACACAACGCCATGATAATGTAAAAAGATTATTGTTGTCCTAATTTGGTTAACCTAATATGAATGGCCTAATTTGGTCTTTATTTTTTATTCTTCTTTTTTCAGCAACTTTCTTTTTAATCTACTCCTCTTTACTCCAACAAAATGACACAACGTAAATTTCACTCCATCTTTAAAATAATCTATTATTATCATCTTTGACTATAACACCAGTACTGATTCCCTCTTTTTTAATCTTATACATAGATACTCTTGTATGGTAATGGAGTTTATATGTTGGTTCTTATGTTTAACACGGGTAGTTGTAATGTTCTTTTTTTGGCCAGATTACGCGTACTCTTTTACTCATATTTTGTCCTGAATTTAATCTTTAATCTTTTTATTCATTAACCACATCCTTGTTTTTATCCGGCTCTTATACTCATGCTTACTCGAAGGATATCTGTATGTTTTATGCTTACTACAGGTAGTAACTACTTTTTTTTCTTTTTTTTTTGTGTGTACTTGTGTGCACTATCTCCGTGTATTCCCTTCAGTAATGGTTCACAAGCCCTAACATATCTGCTTTTTTATCTGCCATTTTTTTTTATTTTGTCTATTCCCATTTACTATATCTCCTTTTGCTTGAAACAAAGCTATACGCGCGTTTCGTACTTTGACACAGGTACCAGTATCTCTTTTTTTTACTTGCTTACATGACCCTTTTACATCAACTTGGATATTCTTACTCATCAATCATATCCATTGATTCATAGAATAGTTTCTTAAGGTACATCCATGCCAACTATTGACTGTATCATGAAAAACGTGTTTGCTAAAAGCCAGGGTAAATAATGAAAAACAAGTAATAGATGAATCATAAATGGTATAAAAAATTGAAGCTGACATGAATAGGTGCTTTACATAATATAGTAGACAACTTCCCTAAGCTTGAGTATTTGGCAGGTATGTACTTGTTCTTTTTCATGTATATATCGCATTATTTTATTGATTTCTCATGAATATTATGTATTTTCTTATAGTAACGATTCCCATAGAAATATGTTATCTTTCTCTTGCTTCAAATTATTTGGTAACTATCTTATTTATAGTTTGATCAATCTTTTTTTTTATATTATCGCGTGAAGATGCTTTTTATAATATGACTAATCTTTTCTTCAATGTTTTTGGTGAATATTATTTATGGTATAACTAATTCTTCTTCAACATGTTGGGTAATTTTCTCATATACTTGAATTCTTTTTTTTATATAGGATGGTATGCTGTTATTTCGCTCTTTATCACTTTGATTCATGTCATGTTATTTATTTACATCATATCTTTGTTATATATTTATAGTTGTATATATTCTAAGGTATTTTAAATAGATCATGTTTAGTTCGTTATATAGTAAATGAAGAGTAGTAATATTGTAAACCTAGATAAAGTAGTTTAGTTCTTATTATAGTAGAAATTATATATTTATTTTAGTAGAGTAAATAAAAAAATAATAATAGAAAATAAACAAAAGACACTTCTTTATGTATATAAAAGGAAATAAAAAGAAAACGTGTTGACCAATTTAAAAGAATAATAAACCAATACCAAATGATAATTATAAAATGTCTGAAAGAAATGAGCCAATACTAAAGGCTGTGTATACTATGAGTAAAAAAACCCACCAATATAATGTATTGATTGAAAGGTGTAACATGGAACATAAGCCAATAGAGAAGTAGACTAAAGTCGTTTTAAACCTATCATCATTATCATCCAATTCTCAAAATCATGGATTGAGTGTGCTCAAACCGCTAGAACTAAAAGTTTGATCAAGTTTGAGCTGGTCAAACTACTTGTTTTAATAGGTTTGAGCAGATAAAATGCTTGGTTTTTGATTTTCCAACTTTCTCAAACCATGATGAGCGTATCCGATCTGCTCAAACGCGCTCAAATCAATGGTTTGCCCTGCTCAAACTGGTTCGTTTTTTTATTCTAAGCAGATTGAGCACTCTCGATCTATGAGTTTGAGCCTTTGAGTAAAAAGATGAGAGGTTCAAAATGATATTAGTCTTCTACCCTATTGGCTACTGCTTCATGTTACACCTTTTGATCAAAGTATCATATTGGTGGGTTCTTTTTACACGAAGTATATACAGCCTTCAGTATTGGCTCCTTTATTTCGGACATTTTAAAACTATCATTATGTATTGGCTTATTATTCTTTAAGTTGATCAATCATCTGCTTTTTATTTCCTTTTATATACATAAAGAAGTCTTTTTTATTTATTTATTTTTTATCTACTATACTAAAATAAATATATAATTTTTACTATACTAAAAGCTAAACTATTTTATCTAAATTTATTATTACTAGCCTTCATTACCATATAACGGATCTAAAAAAGTCTAATTTAAAATGCCTTTCAATAAATATAACTATAAATGTGTGATGTAAAATTGTAAATAAATAACACAAAATGAATCATAATAAAAAAAACATGAAATGAAACCATACCATCCTATAGAAAAAAAAGAAGTTGAGTATATAAAAATGTTTATGCAATAATATTAAAGAGAAATTAGTTATGCCATAAGTAATATGTTTACCGAATAAATTACAGAAAAGGTTAGTTATATTACAAAAACATGTTCACGGAATAATATAAAGAAAAAGATTTGTTAGGCTATATATAAAATACTTACAGAATAGTTTTGAGAAAGAGATAAATAACATGTTTCTATGAAAACCGCTACTATAAAGAGCACATTATATTCATTAGACATCAATAAAACCATACAATAAATATATATAAAAGAACAAGTACATGCCTGTCAAATACTTAAGCTTGGGGAAGTTGTCTATTATATAAAGTATAGTACTTATTCATACCAACTTCAATTTTTTATACCATTTATGATTCATCTATTACTAGTTTTCCACTATTTACCCTGGCTTTTAGAAAACACGTTTTTCATGATACAGTCAATATTTAGAGCGGATGCACCTTAGCACACTATTTAGTCATTAATGGATATGATTGGGATGAATAAGAACATACAAGTTCATGTAAAAAGGGATATAAGCAGCTAAAAAAAAGAGATACTGGTACCTGTGTCAAAGTACGAAACGCGCGTATAGCTTTGTTTCAAGCAAAAGTAGATATAGTAAATGGGAATAGACAAAATAAAAAAGCGGCAGATAAAAAAGCAGATATGTTAGGGCTTGCAAATCATTTATTGAAAGAATACCCAGAAAAAAAAGAGTAGCTACTACCTGCAGTAAGCATAAAACATATAGATATCATCAAGTAAGCATGAGTATAGGAGCTGGATAAAAACGAGGATGTGGTTAACACAAAAAGATTAAAGATTAAATTAAGGGCAAAAATATGAATAAAAGAGTACGCGTAATCCAGCCAGAAAAAAAAAGAAAATTACTGCAACTACCTGCGTCAAGCCTATAAGAACCAGCATATAATCTCCATTACCGTACAAGAGCATCTATGTATAAGATTAAAAAAGAGGGAATCAGTACTGGTGTTATAGTCAAAGATGATAATAATAGATTATTTTAAAGATGGAGTGAAATTTACGTTCTGTCATTTTGTTGTAGTAAAGGGGAGTAGAGTAGAAAGAAAGATGCTGAAAAAAGAAGAATAAAAATAATGACCAAATTAGGTCATTCATATTAGGTTAGCCAAATTGGGACAAGAAGAATCTTTTTACGTTATCATGGCGTTGTGTCATCACCGTATGTACTGCGACGTTGTTTTCTCTGCATAACGAATAAAATAACTAGTGTTCTTCACGGATCAGATTGGATCGGATAATAGGGCTATCTGCATCCGCATTGGATGTGGATCAGATGGGTAGATGAAGTGTGTATGTATATTTTTTTTGGCAGAAATACAGTCAAAGGAGGAAGAACCGTCGTATTGTGGTGAATCAAAGAAAAGAGTGAAATAATCTATAGTAATTTTTGATTTGGAATGTAAAAAAAAGGTATTGGATATTGTAAAAATTGTTATCATGGTTAATTGTCTTTTCGTATATAAGTATAATATAGCGCGATTGGTTTAGATTGGTTCAGAATAAATATTGTACTTCAAACTGGTTCAAAGAAACAAAATAGAAACATATTTTAATAAACGATGGCAATTGTAGAAAAGTACATGGTAATTTTTATTATAAATATAAAAATAAAATAAATAAATCCGTAATGTATAAGATAATATAGTAGATGAAAGCTTTTTATGAAGAGAATTATAAAAAATAGGGGAAAGAATAAAGTGCGCGTGAGTATATAAGGTGTGTGTGTGTATGTAAAAATTATGTGTGACAGCCAAAAAAAAAGAGAAACTAAGCTTCTTCAATCAAATCTTCGTTACTCCATTTAATACAGACATCTTTTTTAATAATGGAAAATAATGATTCCAAATGAAACAACTAAGTTTGGTAGTCTTTTTTTTATTATATTATTTTAATCACTCATTATCGTATCTATTTTACACACGAACGGACATGTTCAATAACGCCAATAAGCATCTATTAGTTTAACGATTACAATATTACATCTTTGCTCTACTAACTATTGTGGATCGAGTTTATAGACAAATATATTTTTTACAACAATCTACTTTATTTACCAATGGATTTTAACAAATATTTTATTTAATCTTGGTCAATAAAACTATCTAATATACACCTTGATAACCCTACAAAACAACTAGCATTACTCAATTTTATTATCAAAGCTCCTTCTTTTTTATATATCCCTATCTTTGACATAATTGCTTTTATATAACTGGACATTGTGCTTGACGATTGGTAAGTGGTACTACTCTTTCTTTTTACACACATACCCTTTCTCCGAATTATATTACTATAATATATTTGTTTACTAATGGTGGTAGCATTTTATTTTATTTTTCTTTGAGTAGATTTTATAACTTATGCAAATAATCATTGAAAAAAAAAGTGCTGCGGATATGGGTTGATATTACGGTTTATATACTTGGATTTGGATGATGAATATTTGGATGATGAACATTTGGACTGTACAAAATAGAGAGAGTATTGGGGTTTATAATTATATTATATATATCACTATGGTAATACAAATATCAAATAAACTATTCTAGATGTCTTCTTCAACGAATGGTTATTTTTTTTTATTTGCTATTCTTTGTTTTGGAAAGGGATAAATATTAGTATTATTATGAAATAATATAGGAAATGTTGTGACATGAATAATTTGAGGAATAATATGTTATAAGAAATATAATGAATAGGGATCAAGTAATAACATTTCAACATCTTTGGGATTAGATCATTTCAAAAAGTTTAGATCTAAAAAGTTTGATGAATCTTCGAGTTGATAAAATAATATTTGTCACATTTATTGACTTACTACACTTACATTAAAAATGCGGCATACTTTTTCAATCCAATATTCTTATGTTTTTTTTATAAACACCTATAAACAACTTCATTGAAAAAAACACCCATCACCACTTTGAATCTTTCGGATGGTTGCATCATCGGATTGGATGATACACCCATCCGCATCCGTAAAGACCCATCTGCATCCGAACTTGAGGATGTGGATACGGATCGGATGAGCGGATGTCGGATGAGATGAAGAACGCTAAAAATAACATTATTATTCATATAACTTACCATTTATAATTTTTTAGAAGAACTTCCAATAATAAAAACGGTACTCGTTATTTTTTTTTTGGGTAAATGAGTTAATTTTTACCAGGTGTAGCTGTGTATATCGACTACGAACTTTACTCCCAGTTAAGATGATATCTTAATATTATAATAAAAAATAAATCTCTACCATTGTCATCAAGATCCATCATATCCTCATTGCCTTGACTCGCAATCCATTCTTCAAAAAGTTCTGTGCTATAATCACGCTTATGACGATCTTCGGTACTTTCTTTTTGGTGAATGTATTTTTCTGGTCGCGTACTCATTTGAAAACACTGGTTACAAAAACATTTTTTGATCCCATAATAAATTTCAGAAGCTGTCTGCATTTTGCGAAAAAAAAGAAAAAAAAAACTAAATAGCAAAAAAGAGTAATGAAGTATTACAATGCTCAACGAATATTGCATAACTTATATTTATTTTGTGTAAGGTAACTTTTTATTTGAACACGTTTGAGAATACTCAAACTAAGAATTTGAGCGACCTGGTTACTCAAACTACTGATTTGAGCGGTTTGAGCCAGCTCAAATCATTCAGGGGCGTTTGAGCCGCTCAAACCAGCTCAAACCCAAAAGTTTTAGCAAGACCGATTTTCTCAAACCACCTTTTAAGTCCAGTGCATATTATAACACAACACCATATTAAAAAAGTAACTACCCAAGCTTAAGTAGCTTCTTTCATGATTTCTGGCGGACTCGAACCGCCGACCGTCTGTGTGTTAGACAGACGTGATAACCAACTACACCAAGAAATCGAGACATTTGTCCTAGGTCGCGCGCATAGAACCGCTGTCCTTTTATACTTTTTGAACAAAAAAAACCCTTTTTCTTGACGAACTCTCCATCTATTTATACTCTCTCTTGTTTTTAAAAAATCAACAAAATTCACCCCTATTCATACATACAACCGTCAGCCCCTGAATCTCACGTACGATCACAAGAAAATTTATTTTCTAATTTCTCCTCCTCAAAATCAACAAAAAGGAGAGTCTCCATTCTATCAAACCCAGATAGGAATACTCCTAATCCTAAAAAATCTTTTTTAATCAAGGATCAGGAGTTGACTATGCCAGCTGATAGCTCTAAAAAGAGTATCAAGAGTAGTGTACCTACTACCCCTTACCCAACACTTAAGGATAAGAATCAAAAAGCTAGTACTACAGCCATAATAGCATCTACTACTAAAAATAACATTATTTCTACACGATCAGCAACAAGGGCAGGAAGTGAACCACTGGTTAATAGTAAGCAACAATCAACAGCATCACCAACAGAAATCATAGCCCTTATAGCATTAGTTGAAAAACTGGCTAAACGAATTGATAAACAGGATACTGAGATCCAAACTCGTGTTCAGGGGCAAAATAATCAAATTAAGGCACTCTATGATCGGCAAGAAGAAATCATTGCACAGCTTAAGGGTCAATTAGAATCGGCTGAAAAAGCTAATTTAGAGCTCCAGCAAGAGGTTGATCATCTTAAGGAGCAATTAGCCTCTGTAAATCAGCAGCTGCAAATTCCACCCCCAGATCATAATATTTTGCAGCATCAACATGACTTGGGTGATCATATGGATGAAGATGCACGGGGAGCACAAGCATCTCAATATGCTCATGCTTATACACCAGCCCCTGCTCCCAAGCCTACCTTATCTAAATTAGCAGCTAGTTTTGTAACCGCAGCTAAAAAGGGGCACAAAAAAACACCATCAAAGCAACAACAAAAACAAAAACAAAAACAAGGTACTACAACAACCACAACCAGCCAACCTTCGGCACAAGCAATTGCCTGGGCTAAACGATCTTTTCAGGATCATAATGGTCCTAATGGTTATAGCTTTGTGTACCTCAAAAGTAACCACCGCACAAAACATAGTGAAGTGCGAAAAAAGCTTCGCATCTTAAAAGTTGAACAAGCAAGAGTAATTGATATCCAATTTCCTTGCAAAGGAATTATTGGATTATTAGTCCATGCATCCTATGCCCCTGAACTAATTGCACTGCTTGAAAAAGTAAATCTATTAATAATTAAAAATTTCGATCCAACTAGTAGCAACATCATCAATTATCCAACGCTTCAAGATTTAGATCCACAAGAAAAGAACAAGCAAGCTACCCAAATATATCAAAAACGAATGCTACGCATGTGTCTTAATCTCCCAAAAGCAGCATTAGGTTTAGCTATCCTTCGTTATTTTTCAGCACAAGAAGGTCCACACAATATCTCACAACATAATGTAGATATTTTCTTACAAAGAAAACCAGCACCAACAACAACTAAAAAGCTTCACCAATAGGTGGACGCTGATCTATTTGTAATTTTCAAAAAAAATAATGACGAAGTAACTTATATCAACGATTTATCTGATATGGATGAATAAATGATCAATACAACACCAATCCGTTTAGCAATGTTTAATGCTTCTGGCATTGAACGTACCCCTGTTGAAATTATTCAACAGTGTGAAAATAATAATATTAATATAATTTTAATTACGGAAACTTTCTTATTAGAAGGACAAAGACTCAACACTAATTGGCAACAATTTCATAATCATGCAATAATACACGGTAATGCACATCGAGGTTTTGGCGGGCTCACTATCCTTGTGCATCCAAATTTCCCTTATCACGTTCATCGAATTCTCCCCCACCTCAATAGATATATTCTATCTGTCAATATAGGAGTGTACACCCTACATGGCGTATATTCCCCTCCATTATCAATGTCAACAACCGAATATGTCAACACCATCAATACTTTATCTATCGATAATTACACAATTATTTTTGGCGATTTTAACACTCGCTTAGGAACACGTACTGGGGATTTACGTCGAAATGGTAGAGCTGCTCCATTTACTGACTGGCTCCACAATAACAACTTAATTAACTGGAATGAACGATTATCGAGGGGTCAATATACATATCGGAAAAAAGAATGCAAAAGCATTATTGATTTTTTTATATCAAGAGATACAGCAGTAGTTAACCCTGCAATTAAAATATTTGACACATTATCCCTTAACTCAGATTATCATCTATGCCGCCTCCAATTCAATCCAAGTACAGCACTATTGAAAAAATCACCAGCAAATGCAGAACGTTTGCATTGGAAACTCCAACGGCTACAAGAACCCGACGTTAAGGACCTTTATATTAATATATTTTTTAATGAAGTAGACCATATCATACAAGAAATTAGTAATGCAGAACAAAAGCAACATCCTGATCCCCAATGTATGGACCATATCAGTAACCTTTTAGAAGACTCTATTTATAAAGCATTGGATCAAAGTGTAACAAGAACGCAAATTCGTCCTAAATCTTGGAAATGGTTCTGGACACCAGAATTACAAGAATTAGCAGATAATAGAGATCGGTTATATCGTCGCTGGCATTTCACTACACTTTATACCCTAGAACGAGCAGCTTATTGGGAAGAGTATGATACAGCAAGAATATTACTACGTAAAACCATCAAAGCAACATGCAGCCGGCAATGGTATGAATTCTGCCAACAAATGGCCACAGCTTCAGTTTCTGAATCGAATGCTATTATTAAATGAATCAGAAAAAGAAAAAAACAAGCTAATACTTTTTCTTGCCCTGAGGGACCAGCACATGCAGCCAATGAAATGATATCTCACTTATCCTCTGTCTTTGGTGGTGAACAGCGGTACATCAGACTACCTCCAACATCAATTCGCACACCACCTGACCATAATTATTTATCACCCAAAGTTCTCCTTGATATTATCAAGAATATATCTCCTCGAAAAGCACCTGGTTCTGATCATATCACTGGTGCCATGATTAAACCAATCGCAACACTATTATCGAAAATATTATCTGATCTTATGCAACTATGTTGGCAATGGTCATGGACACCAACAAACTGGCGACGTACACAAGTCATCCCTATCTTCAAAAAAGGACCGCCATCAGATCCAGCAAACTACAGACCTATTAGTTTAACCAGCATCTTTCGGAAAATACTTGAACGAGTATTACTTCCTTTATTATTAAAGGATATACCAGTATTGGATATCGCCCAAGGAGGATTTCGTGCCAAACGGGGAGCATTGGACCAAGCTTTTAATTTACACATGCTCTTGAGACAATATAAACGACAATACGATACTTCTCCAGTAATAGTATTTTTAGACTGTAAGCAGGCATATGATTCAACAAGACGTGATGTCATATGGGATGCACTTAGTAATCGACTAATACCAGGGTTACTGCCTCTTCTTCAAAACGTCTTTGATTGTGTACAAATATCGGTCATTCTTCAAAATCATCAATCAAGATGGACGCGACCAACAAATGGAGTTCTTCAAGGATCAATATTAAGTCCAATATTGTATGCAACATTTATTGATTCCTTACCAAAAGCATTACGATCTTTTAGCCATCGACCACTTCTTCTACGTACAGTTCCAACAAACCAAGTCCCAGAACTAGTGGCAACATCCATCTCAGCTGTTCGAATCGATACAGAAATTCAAGTGATTAACTCGCTGTTATATGTGGATGACGTTGCTATCTTTGGTAATCCAGATGATGTTATGGCAATGTTAGGTGAAGCACAACGTCATTCTATCCGACATGGGTATCGCTGGCATCCTGCTAAGTGTATTGTATTAAATGCTCCTCATAATGATCCGGCAACCAGCTTTCAATTATATGACCAACCACTACCACAAGAAAATTCATGTAAATACCTTGGAATCCTGTTCACTAGTGATGGTATGAATATTCCAGCACATATTCAAAATATATCTACCAAAGCAAAACAAAGTATGGATTTACTGCGTAAAATTGGAGCCAACTTATATGGTTATGGACTTGGCCCTGCCTTATGTATTTATTGTTCTTTTATTCGCCCTATGTTAGAATATGGAATCGCGATAGCAATATTACCAGAAGAGCAACAAAAACAGCTTGAAGATGCCCAAAAATATTGTATACGATTAGCTCAGAACATACGCACCAGACACACCATTCCAACAATAGTCCAACTTCATATGGGTGATATCCCCAGCATGGCACTTCGTTCAGCAATACTCAAGTTTAAGTTTGTACATCGCGCAATTTCGGCACCAGCATTCAACTTTATTACGTGCAATCGTTACATGCTTCTTAATGGAAGAAGTAATTTCAACAGACACCACGCATGGTCAAATAACTACCACCTTAATAATAAAAGATGACGAATGGAAAAAGATGCAAAATAATATTTTGTGGCAGGACCACAAAATTTTAACTAATCAATACCCGCTACCGCGTGATCCTGTGGCTTTTATAGTTGCTGCACATCGGAAAATCGAAATGGAAAATCGTCGCACAGCCAAACCTGCAGTCGCCCGTGCACGACATGCAAGAATATGGGATCCTATTCTTTATCTACCAGCAACTCGATTACAACACCACCGACTAATAAAATGGAGAACCCATTGGTTACCGTCATTCCCTCCCAAAGATTGCCGCTGTGGTTTTAAAAAAGCCAAGAGAGATCATTACGAATTCTGTCCTATACTAGCAATAATGATCCAACAATTAGAACAAAGTATTGGGACCAGCAAATTATCTACCAAAGCACCTGACCAAGATATTTTAGACTTCATAATAAATATGCTTCCAACCTCCGAAATTGGGTTAACGCGAGGCCACTGGCGTACTACTTGGCCTACTCTGCTTAATACGTTGCGCGATATCGATATTCTCACCCACTCTGAAGAAGAATTTGAGCCGGAAAGACCAGCCGCCAGGCTCAATCATTAATACATTAGTTTCAATTATTTTCCTCTTTTCATATATTTCTTTTATAATCGTTATATAGCTTAGAATCCTTTTTACCCTCTTCTCAATTTTATTTTATATTCTCTAAGTTTCTTCTCATTCAATATCCACCCATCAGCTGTACCCCCAGACATTAATCCTTTTCTTGACTCAAGTTTTTTGATTAAGTTAGTTTCATTTTCAAACAATACTCTTTTTGTCACACAATCTTTATCCATTTTCACCGGGATCGGCAACAGCGCTATCGCACCTGCCCCAGAATATCCTGCTTTATTTAATAAAACACTTTTGAATACACCAAGAAATCGAGACATTTTTGACACGTTGTGTGGTGTATTTCCCGGCCTCACCTACTTAATAACAAAGGTCTACACCCAAAATCTCTTTTCTGTTCTTGATTGGCTCCGATGGAAAATTTATTCTTCCGTAGTCAATCATACTATTCCCTTTTCCGTCTATCAAAACCCATCGCCTCAATCCGTTATCATTTACCTTTCTTTACTTTATCGATTATATTATTTTATTAACATTTTTGTTGTTTTTTCTTATCTTTATTATTCCTTTTTCGTTATCCGTACACTCTTGCATTATTCTTATTTTATTTTTATCTCTACCATTTTCATACTTCTTTATCCTTATACGTTTGATCCATATAATTTCCTTTTTTATCTATTTACTATTTTCATTATCATCCTATCCATTCTATTGTCATATTTTCTTGTTGTCAACTGCTCCCTTTTTCTTTATCTTATTTTATGCGTTCACTTATTTTTCTTTTTATCGAAATATCATGATCCCGTATATTCATGATAATATCTTCATATTTTACTCTATGTTCATTATTATTATTAATATTTTTCTATCTTATATTTTTCTATCTTGTTGTTATTAACCTCTTAATCCCTACACACCCTCTATATCCATTATTCACGTTTATCTACCTTAACCCTCCTCGATAATATTACTATTATCACATTATCATACTGTCAATTTTATATTTTTCACGTAATTTCCTTTCTATTATCCTCATTATACCTTATCTCATTTATCTTGTTGTCTTTACTCTTATTCTTATCCCGTACCTTTATTTTTCTTTATTACGATTGCATTGTGTTTACCGTAGAATAGTTATTAGAGAACTATTATTTTAAAATTGATTTTTGAAAGATATATAAGGCGTCGCCTTAAACAATAAAGAAAGGACGAATTTTATCTTTTCGATCCGGATAGTAACTTTGACTTTACTTTTGATTTTATTTATTTTTATTTCGTATTGATTTTGTTTGACAGTCGATTTGGATAATCACTGTGATATTTTTATTTATTTATTATCTTCTTTTCTATTTCTTCCTCTTTACTCTCACTACACTCAACCCGTAACTTCTTTGAACCCTTTTATTTTATCTTATTTTTATTTTATTCTACTCCTTCTTAAAATTTTATTTTATTTTACTTTTATTTTTATACTTACTTTTTATCACATTCAAGCACCACATGTGTCAAATTGGGGGGTCGACCGGGATTATAACAGAAGGAAATCGTGTCGTGCCAGTATTATTACTTACCATTACCTATTTATTTACTATATTTTTTTTACATGTCCGATACCATACATAACAAGATCTTTAAATTTATTTCTGCACCTGGAACCTTTTCTGGAACGAAGAGAGGTGAAAATCCAACCATCTGGCTTGGTGAAATTAGGCGTTTGTGGCAAAGAGGAAACTTTACCGATGACGAAGTGTTGTTGATTGCCGGTTCCAATCTAAAAGGTCAAGCTGGTCTCTGGTGGACCTCATTAGAAGATGCAATTATAACTTGGGATGCTTTCGAGGAGGCTTTTCGTGCACGATTTATTTCAGCCGAACATAGAGAGGCTTGGTGGTCTGAAATTGAGGCGATTAAGCAGCAAGACGATGAGCCAGTAGAAAATGTAGCTTACAAGTTACAAGAGTTGTTCGATTTGGTTGGGCTGGTAGATGAACTTTTCCAAATCCGTTATTTCACACAAGCAATTGATCCAAAGATCGCTTATCGAATGGAAGAGTCAGGTGTTTCTACGTCGTGGAAACAAGCGGTCAATAAAGCAATTCATATTCAAAACGCACAAAAGAAGTACCTAAGTGGTCAAGAACTTACCCAAAGCCAAGGTGGTAAGAACCATATCGATGCCCCCATTGGTATTCCTCACTCGGCAGCTTCATCGTCTATGAAGCCTGAAGATTCAGTTTCACAAACGAATACATTGTTATCTCAAGTAGCCGAAAGTCTGAAGGCGCTACAATTACAATTGAACTCTCAAACAACAACAGGACCTACTCCGCCTAATTATCCACCTCGTCCTCCACCAAGATGTTGGCATTGTGGTGAAATTGGTCATGTCTCAAGTCAGTATACACATTCTAACCAACAACAAGGCGGTAACCAGGGAAATGGCAACGGACGGCAGTAAAGGGTGATACTGTCGTCCCCAATAATTATTCACCTAGTAACAATGCACCAAGAAGACCACCGTACCAGTCCAAGGTCAATTTGGTCCAAACCGCTGAGGTCTATGCAGTAGGGGGAAGAAAAAGAGGAGCATCAGATACTTCGTTAATAACTAATGTTCGAGGAGGAAAGAGACAAAATGAGTCATATAAATTACCGTTATTAAACCAACAAGTAGCAACACCATCATCATCCTGTAAATTACCAAGTTCGTCACCACCACCACAAGGAATTCCAAGTAAACCAGCAAATAAGCAAAACAATAAAACACCAAGAAAAAGACCAACACAAAGGAAATTACAAGTTAATCTAGAAAAGTCAGATGTTTGGGATAAATTAAAAGAAATCGACTCGGGTTTAAGTATGGCTCAATGGTTGGCGCTGGATAAGCAAGTGTACGCAGATGTTCGTGATGGGTTGAAGTTCTTACATAGTCGTAATACGGCAAATAAATCAAGTCAAGCCATAGATATCAACGCGTTGGAGATCGATTCGGACGATAGTGGTCAAGAAACCAATTGGGAAAGTACTTGGTCGGAAGCGCCAAGCCATAGTAATGACTCGAATTCAGAAGAAAAAGACAACGATGATAATTTCGGGACAGAAGGAAATTATGATGATGATCGTTCGGGTTCTGAGGAAAATGATGAGTACGATTTGGATGATACCGAATACAATTATCCATATGACCTCCAAAATATGAAGAAGAGTATTCCGTTGCATGGTCCCGTTGTAATTAATGGTCAAGTCGTTCAGGCGATTTTAGATTCTGGTGCGAGTGTGTCGGTAATTAGTCAATCTTTGGTTGATAAATTGCATTTGGTTTCGAGTGGTGACAAGTTGGCCGTATCTACTATGAATGAGAATTCAAATCGGGCTTGCGAAATCGTAAGAGATGTACCAATACGAGTAGCGGGAAAATTACGGCCAGAACATATGTGTATCAAAGCAACAAATAAGCGTGATTTGTGTCTCCTAGGTACTACTTGGTTCAGAGCATATGGTATAACTCCAAGAATTGAACTGTCAATCCTCAACATCCCTACCAAGAATGGACGTGGCTACGTCGAGTTACAAGCAGATTATCCTGATAATTCTAATACTAAAGGAAAGGCCAAAGAAGTTTTTGCTGTCGTCGTTGATTTGGATGAAAAAGAAAAACTGGTGTCAAAGAAAAAAATAGAAGAAAATGATCCCAAATTGAAATTTTACGTCAAGGAAATCCAAGGTTTGATCGAATCAGAAGACGAAGGAAAAACAACGGAAGAATTATCTAAGGAGCTCCAACATACGTTAGAACAATTTAAAGATATATTTTATGAGAATAGTGGGTTAGGTCGCGTAACTATTGCCGAGCATCAAATCCCTACACCACCGACAATCCCTTCCGTTCAAAACCTTTCCGTTTGTCTTGGGAAGAAGAAAAACACTTATGTGAAGAAGTCAAGACAATGCTTGAACTCGGTTTAATACGTCCTTCGACTGGTCGGTATTCATCTCCAGTATTTTTCGTACGTAAGGCTAATGGTAAACTATGTTTGGTGGTAGATTATCGCGCGTTGAACAAGCAGTCCGTGGTTGAGAATTATCCCTTGCCGCATATTGATACCTTATTGAGCTCGTTGGCAAGTAATGGTCCTCCAGCTTATTTCTCGACATTAGATGCTGCCCAAAGATATTGGCAGATTAAAATGGGTGATGATTCTATCGAGAAAACGGGTTTTATTTGTTCTGCTGGAACCTTCGTCTTTAACGTTATGCCGTTTGGGCTAGCTTCTGCTGCTGCAACTTTCCAACGCATGATGACTACTTTATTGTCTTCTTATATCGGTGACTTCGTACAAGTTTTTATTGATGATATCATTGTGTATTCGTGTTCGTTGGAAGAACATTGTCGTCATTTGCAGTTGGTGTTTGATGCCTGTCGATCGGTGAACTTACAGTTGCGACAAGAAAAGTGTGTGTTTGCTGCTAAGAAGGTCCAATATTTAGGTCATACTGTGTCTGCTGCCGGTGTTGAACCTAATAAAAAGAATGTCGAAAAGTTGTTGTCGATGAAAGCACCTGTTGACCGCAAAGGAATTCGCTCAGTATTGGGAATGGCCGGTTTCTATCGTCGTTTTGTGCCGTTATATGCTAAGGTGGCAGAACCTTTGTCGTGTTTGTTGAAGAAAGAAAAAGATTTTGTTTGGGAAAAAGATCAGGAAAAATCTTTTTGGCATTAAAACAGGCTTTAACACAGCCACCTGTCCTTTCATTCCCAGATCAACATCAAAAACAGATACTTACCACGGATGGGTCTGGTCAAGGATTATCAGCTATTTTGTCTCAAGTACCTTTAGAAGGCGGTGAAGAAACGGTGGTAGCCTATACCTCTTGTGTGGTCTGTGGGGCCGAGAAATCATATACAGCCACTCACTTGGAGGCGTTAGCTTTGGTTTGGGCGTGTAACAAGTTCCACCATTATCTGGCCAGTCGGGAATTTTTGGTGCGCACTGATCACTCTTGTTTGAGATTTATCTTTGGACCTCTGTTGCTACCAAATGTCAGATCTGTTGTAAATTTATATGACTAATCGCCGCACCTTAACATTAATAGTAATAACCAGGATTCTTTGGTAGATGAAACACAATAAATTATGCCACAAGGGAAATGACTATAAAGAAGGTGAGGAAGTAAAATAAGAAACAAGTAGACTAATTGATAATTCCGTTGATAAGTTCGTTTATTCGTTAATTGATTGTTTTGTTTATTATTATTATTTTGAATGGTATTTATATAAAAACAAAAATAAAAATAATAGTATTTTCAAATAAGAATATGAAACGATAATATTATTAAATAATAATATTACGCAAAACCGCATGATCGTTATCATGCTAATATATAAGAAATAACGAAAATCAAAATAAATTAAAACAGAATATTGACTAATATGATCAATGAGAAGCAATATAAAAATAATAAATTATAGATCATTAAAATGATCTTCCATAATATCATAAAAGAGAACGATATTAAAAATGGGAGGGAAACGTGGAAGGTAATAATAATAAATAATATAAAACGTGGATAAGGGGACAAAAGGGA
The DNA here is from genome assembly GCA_025093555.1 of Circinella umbellata. Classification (NCBI taxonomy): domain Eukaryota; kingdom Fungi; phylum Mucoromycota; class Mucoromycetes; order Mucorales; family Lichtheimiaceae; genus Circinella; species Circinella umbellata. The sequence continues at coordinate 135 of JAIWNF010000121.1, read as the reverse complement.
ACAACGGGTAAATACGTTAGGCAGAAGTATTTACCCGGCGACGACCCAGATTCCTGGGTTGGAATCGTCGCTTCGCCGTCACGTTTGAAGCTGACGCGGAACTAGGAGTAAAACCCACTTCAGACGCGACAACAC
>JAIWNF010000120.1:0-50717 GCA_025093555.1 Circinella umbellata | reverse complement strand
TTCAAAAATAGCATCCATGATTTAAAAAACGTCATCCTTGAAATCAAAAACACCATCCTTGAATTCAAAAATAACATCTGCGAATATAAAAAACACCATCTGCGATTATAAAAAGAACATCCATGGAATCAAAAACGTCATCCTTGAAATCAAAAACACCATGGTCAACTTCTTCTGAAAAATCCTGTACATGTGAGGAATATAGTACAATCAATTTGTTTAAGCATTATTATTAAATGCAGTAAACTTTATCAAATATATGTACATCTTTAGTAGACTAAAAATTCTTTTCCATAGTTTCTTATCTTTATATAATAGCCTTAGATTCCAATATTGTGATACTGTGATACAGCTCATTCTAAGATTTTCACCTACAACTCATATCACGTGATTTGCTCCACCAATGTCTAAGAACTCCGATATGTAGTTTTCATCTTTCAATTTTGTCTCTTGCCCAGCCAAAATGGTCAGAAATGAGCTATGACCGACCAACTTTGACAAGCTTCAGCTTTTTTTTAAAACATTTTTACAACTTTCTAAACTTTAATAACTGTTTATAATAAGCTTAAAAATAATACTTAAAGTGTGGATTTAGAAAATATTGATTTAGTGTGAAGCTGAAGCCTCTAGAAACCAGTGGAAATTATTGGCGATTACAAGTGAAATGCACCATACAACAAAACCCATAGTCAGAAAAATCAAAAGCTCTTTCACAAGTTATTACGTAGGCCGCCGTCCTTGTTTTCAAACCATGGTTGAATAAGAAGGTTTCTATTGTTTTGAAAAAAAAGTATGTAACAACAAATGTAATGGCACCCGATATGAAGCAGAAAAACTGTTTTTTGACATACTGATATGTTTTGGTCGTATCGTGTTAAAAAATGAATAAAAGTAATATAATTCCGAGTATATGACTCAAGGAAAAGGATAAGTTAAAATAAATAACTTATAAAAATAAAAGAGTTTGGTTAATTTATAACCAACAAAATAAATCAATCCCGATTGTAGGGAGAAAATAGAAAATAATGGTGAGTGAACCAAGTAGTTTATTAACTTTGTAAACTTAGTAGAACTAGAGATTTAATTGAGGAAGAAAGATGTCTTATTTATACTAATTTCTATCTATCTATCCTAAATTGATAATTGGCTGAAATCTCTAGTATTAGTAACTTGTACTTGTAACAGTTACTTGCAAGTGTTGCAATTACTTGTAAATGTTGCAATTACTTGTACGTGTGCCCCTTACTGGTTTAGGTAACATTTACGAGTACGTGTAGCAATTATCCTGGTTATCTTTAACAGTTGGTACGGTCTGAATGGAACACAATATTTATGATAAATACTTCTTTATTTGTTGAATAATTATAATAATGAGATATTATTGATGTTGATAATTTGGAAGGTAATAATATATATAATAATAAAATTAATAAAGAGAAAGAGAAAAAAAAGGGTAACAATACATTTATTCTTTGCCGTTAATGTTCTTTTTAAAATTCCTTTATTGGTTGAATAGAAAAGTTATATTACACATATCCAAGACCATATCCATGGCATATTTCTTTAGCATGATGATTTGCATCAATTTAATAGCAGGTACACTACTATAATATGTACATTATGTCCATGTGAGAGGTCATATTTTTGTGTTTTTGTTGTTCATGGGTATTTATATATACAAGATACAAAGAACAAAGTTCTGATTGTTGGGTTGCGGGGGGGGGGTTGATGATATTGGCAATACTAAGAGCGGTTGAACGCTAAAGTTGTGGGGTGCTTGAACGTTTTGGAGTTGACGAATCAAATTCTTGACTGATAAGATCAAAAGAAAGGTTGTCCTCGTCTTCATCATAATCCATGAAGTATTTTTGACAGATAATAGTGTATATTTCTGATAATGATGCTTTCTTCCTGAAGCATGTAATTCGCTCATTCTCAGTAATCATTACCGATCCATTATCTTTTACCTCAATCTCGTTGATTGCCGTGACAAATTGATCTTCTTTGTGTTTTAAATCAACAATTAACTTCGCGATTTCAAGCATGCCATCCGTATCAAGTTGAAAGCTATTTCTTTCATCTTCATGTGCACAGGCGACCGAGAACCATTGCTCTTTGTGATCACTAAAGTCATCAAAACGTGTTTGATCATGTCAAGTTTATTTTTATTATGCATTATACAACGCTATGTTATAAGAGCAGTTACTGTTAATAAATGAGAATGTACTTAGATCCGGAAACGAAAAAAAAAACCAATAATATATACCTTTAATGACAAAATGGTCATTAATAATTTAGCGACTTGATCCTAATTGCCTGGGAGTTCAGGAACGGTACAAGATGCTGCTTCATAATGAATCATTCTACCGTCAAGTTCATGAGTACCATGTATTTTTAATGTTCGTCCATGCCAAAAATATGTTAAAGGATCAAAAAATTTGTTGGGTGATTTAATAGATAATTTGTTTTGCTGTACATAGGATGCTAATGATCGTATTTTAACATTTTTACAATAATAAGTTTCTGCATCATGACTGCTGCTATGAGCTGCTTTGTCTTCGCCAACCATCATATCGTTATCATCTTCAACATTTCTGAGAGCAAAATTCACTTTTTGATTAGATTGGTTATAAGGCGTGAACACAAGGCCATTGAAGGCATCGACAATTGTAGAAGAGCACTCGGATCTACATGATAAAAATTATAATTAAGCACCTAGTAAATTTATCTTTTCAATAAATTATCTTTCGCCGACGTTATCGTAGTAGCACACCTTTTAATATCAAAATTCTTGTAGCTGGAGAAATGCGTTATCAAAAAGGGAAGTGTACACGAATTGGCGCCACCAACACTCCTGGTTATATTTTCCCAATTTTCTTGATTTCCACAAAGTTATTCTACAAAACATTTTGTCAGTATTACACTCCAAATAACTCGATCCACTATCAACTTACAAACTGTCAATTGCCATACGAATGTATTCAATACCATCATCAACATCATCGTATTTGTATAAACTTCGTCTCAAAGCTTTTAACTTGTTAATTCGAGGTACAATGATGAATGTATGATAATATTTGGGCTTCGCACGAGGTCAGCATATAAGGGAATTTGATATCTGTTAAACTTCTTTCAATAATGACTTTGTACCATGATGATACTTGTAATACTTCTAAGTCCAATTCTCCATCATCCAAATCTTGTTAGACACATTATCCAATAATATTCAACATACACCCATTCAAAAATTATATACATACAGAGTGTCAACCAAACTTTTAATCTTATCATCTTCAGAAGTAAGTGCTTGAAATTTACTAAGCCAATTGAGAAGTTCTTGTTGATTACATGGTTTTTCTTCTAAAATATTAATCTGCGACTCTTGATTCACATCTTTTTGCTTTTTGTTGGTTGCTGTTTTTGAACAAAGTAAAATAAATTAGAAAACATCAATAATAAACATGTTGCAAAGTAAACCATTAAATAAATAAATAAAAGGCATCATCATACATTCAGTATTATTATTATTTTTTCTTTTTGACGATTTAACTAAAGATTCGTTCTCGACTTGCAACAATGATATTAGTACGACAGTTGGCAGCACAAACCTTTTTTTTCCATTGCGTAGTCTACCAACTATTTACCTTCTTTTTCTTTCCACTACTGTTATCACCAGTTTTCATATGTTCCCTTAAAAATAATGAGAATGTTTTATTTTTTGCTTTTAATAGTTCAACATCAAGCTTCTTATTCGATATGTCTTTTTTTAGATTGTTCCAATAATTTACAACATTTTGATCTCGAAGAATCTATACCAATGAATTAGATACAAAGAGGAATAATCAACAATTATAATTTAATTTTCATATTAACAATAAATAAACTATTTTATAAAGTAATTTTTTTTTATTTTAATATATTTTGATAGTTAATTATATATTACCTTTTTCTTATTAAAATACTCAATAATTATTTCTTTTTCATTAAAGTTATCTTCATTTACCCAAGCTATTATCACCATCTTGATAACCTTTCCATTTAATATAAAATACATATTTTTTATTTACAACTTTATGATCTACTATACTCTCTACTTCAAATATATTTTCATCTTGATTTACATTTCTATATTCATAAATATTTAAATTTTTATTCTTATTTTTAGACCTTTTTTTTCTTTTTTTAGATTCATTTTTATATTGAGGAAAATCAACATCTACATCATTATTATTATTATCATTTGCATTATCACTTTCATCATCAACTGACATAGTATTATCATTATTTAATTCTTCATTACCTATTTCTAAATTTATTAATTCCATTTGTATTTTATTTAAATCTTTTATTTTATTCATTTGCTCCATTTGATTTGTATAAACCATATCTATAAATCTCATCTCATTAGGAAAATCAAAGTTATCATTTATCCAAATTTTATGTTGTTCCTGTTCTATAATATTAAAAAATTTATTAACACAATTATGTATATTTTTTAATAGAAATGAAACTTTCATTTGTAAATTAATATATTTTATATCATCAGTTTTTAATATAGAGTTATTATTGGAAAATCTCTTAAATTTATTATATAAATCTTTAAATTGGTTTTCTACTATTGATCTAAAACTTCTAAACACCTTATTATAATGTTCTTCTTGTACATTTAATGATATACCTGTTTCTTTATGAATTGGATAAAAATTTTTTGTATCATTTAACTTAATATTTTTATTATTACAAAAATTTTCAAATTGTTTTATAAATAACGTATACCCACCATCAAGTGCAATACAATGTTGTTCTTTAATTTTTTTTTATATATTTTCATATTAAGAAACATTCCTCCGTTACTACTAGCATCACATAATTCACTATCTGATACACTTATTGTATTTTCATTAATATCAACTAATACTTGAGTTCTTATTCCAGAAGTTTTTAACTTATATGCCCATTTTTTTTGAACTGAAATATTAGGTTTATCATATTCTATGGCTGTATCATGCCCATCTAATGCTAACGTTATATGTTTAAAGTTTTGAGGCTTTTTAGTTTGAGCTGATAATAATCTAATTTTTATATTACTAAACATGTTTAATAAACAACAATCTATACATTGATCTAAATTTTCATAATTCTTGATCCAAAATTCTTTATATACATTATAAAAACTAGATGATGAAATATATTTTTTAATGGTTTTTGATGTAAACCCATTTATTTATTGATATAATAATAATAATGCTTTCTCAACTTCTAAATAAGGACCTAGATATTCTTTATTTGTATATAAAACTGTAATAAAAAAGAATACAGGGATATAACCTAATTTATTTAATAATTCATCATTAATTTCTCTAATATTTTTAGTATTTTTTAATTCTGTTCTATGTTTAAACTTATTTTGTGGTTTCTTCCAATCTTGACATAAAAAAGACCATTCATCAATTACTAAATTACTAATCTCATTTTTTAGTTTTTTTCTGTATTCAATTATTTTTTCATTATTTTTATTAGTATATTCCTCCATGATTTCAATATCTGATTTCATATTTGTAGCATATATTTGATAATGTTTTTTTAAATTATATGCGAACTTCAATTTTTTAATTAAAAGTATGTATCACAGCAACAAACTAAAAAAAAGAGAAATTTTAATAATATTTTTAGTTTATAAAACAATATTTAAATATAATATAATAGAAGTAGATGTAAAGTTCTGTTTATTCTTCAAACAACACAAATAGATATTGTGGTATCGTAATGGTTTTAATTTCATATATTTTATATGGAATTAATGTAAGGATACTATAAAATGTTTTGCATGAATTTCCTTAGTCCATGAAACATAGGCAGCATCTTTTAATGTAACTAAACCTCGAATGGCACATTTGAATTCTTGTACTCCATCGTCTTCTTCAGCAAAAGCAAAATATTTGAAAAGCTCAACGACCAAAAAATTTGATCCACAGTTTAGCTTTAAGTAATTAATAGTATCATTGTCTGCCATTATAGAACAGTTTGAAGTAAAATGAAACAAAGGGATGATTTGAAAGAAGATCAGTTTCTGCAGTACATATGCACAATTACATATTTGTTTTTTTTTGTTTTAAATTCAGCATTTGGGAAAACGAAAGTAAAGCCTATTGTTGCTTTGAAACATAATATACCATTATATGGATATATCCAGTCGTCATTTTTTTGTTGCAATCGTTGTACCCAAGTTGATGGCTGATAGAAAATTCTATGTATATAATGAGTTAGGCTGTTATATATATATATGTCATTTTGGTAACACCAACACCATATTTTTTAGTTTTCTAAGTTTGAATAAAATTTTGTTGTTGTTAAAAAGTGTTGTTTATAACAATAAGGGAATGATCGATACATGATTACAAAACGATATGTATTATCTATACCTACATCTTTATAATTTACAATCTTATGTGCCTTCTTTTTTAAATCCAGTAAATAAAATACGTAATAGACATTCTTAAAAACGACTGTTTCTTTGTGTTGTTATTATCACTCGAGACAATTGTTCTTTTACTTTTGCCAAACCTTTTTTTGGCTTTTTTTTGCTGTACATAGTGTCAGACATGCTTGGTACGTAAAGAGAATAAAGTAGTAATAAAATCCATTTTGTTGAATTCTGTATGTAGTAGATGATGAAGCTACCTCCTGGGTTTTTCTTCTTTTTATAATGTATTTTTGTAACATCGATCCAGCTTTGTCCGTATCTATCTTGTGATAACTGGTTCGTTAATAACAATAATGTTTCTTCTCTTGGATATCCCGAATACTTTAAGCTTTAGTAATTGATGTAGACTAAGATGGTAACGGTGCTGATAAAAGAGCATCTCTACATATATTTAGAAAAGAAAGAAAAAGGGTAACTAATATTTATAGGGTGTATCCTGACTTAAACCGTCAAAATATGGGGTGGATTAAGAATTGACAAAAAATTGTCATAAATGCAGCTATGAACTTTTTGAGCTGTAATATATATTAACTTAGGTATTCTGAAGAGATTTTACAGAACAGTTTTTAGAGAAAATTATTTTCCATTGAGATTTGTCACTTCAAAGTTTTGACAAAATATGATAATTTACCAAGTAATGCCAATATTTCGAGAAAGGGATAAACAGTGTGTAACCAATAAAAGTGGATGGTTACGGTTACACAAAGTTCGTGCTCTAGATTATATGTAGCATTTGAACTTTTACTGCTCTATTATTTTCACTCAATAAAAAAATTAGATATAAGAACAATAATAAAACTCGAAAAATAGTAATTTTTAAATATTAATTAGAATTAGATACTATACTAAAAAAGATCCGAACTCTTGTTAAATAGCAACCAAGTAAACTTATAACCTCATTCACCATTTTTAATAAAAAAAATAGAACCAGGTTCTAGTAGAAAATACTAGGGAAATAGCAGAAATAACAAAGGGTATTATGAAACCAAGTAATAGAAAAAGAGAAAAAATTAGAAAAATCACTACATACTTCTCAACAGTGTATACACATACACTAACATCTCTTTTCTCTGGTATTTCACAGGCTTATCTCATTGGTGGCAATATTATTACCCGTTGAGTGTTCAAAATATCTCAATTTTCGAAAAATATGATGGTTTAAGTTAGGATGCACCTTAATATTTAGTTGAGATGATAAAATTCATTGAATTTTATATACACATCACAACTAAAACAATTCTGATCTGCCAGGAGGGCGATACAAATCCTTTGTACTATGCCCTCCTTGGGTTTAGATTAATATTTGAAAAAAAGAACAATTCTTTTTTTTTCTTTTCTGTCTGGCAAATTTATTTAAAATGTTTCATATTGAAATATATTTTAAGATAACCAGTAAAATGTATTTTTTAATTTTAAAAAATAATTTACATTTTACTGGTTATCTAAAGAACCTTTCAGATTCTTCTGGATATAAATATAAAAATATAAAGTACAAAATTTTGCGTATCTTTATTTTTATTATTTATATAATGGGTCTTAGACCCGTCTGGTATATATCAAAAAAATATTATTTTTTTAGATATATAAAAACATTAAAATAAAGAGTATTTTATGTTATATCTTATTCATATTAAATTAAATTTTAAAAAGACAAAAATAAAAACTTTTATTTTTAAGTTGTCTTTTTTAAATATTAATAAAATTAAAATTTTATAATATTCTGAAACACTTAAAAATAAATTATTTTTACAGTTTCTATATATATGAAAAAATAATAAAAATAAAAATTATTTATATATTTATATCCAGAAGAATCTGAAAAACTCTTTAGATAACCAGTAAAATGTAAATTATTTTTTAAAATTAAAAAAATACATTTTACTCGTTATCTTAAAATATATTTCAAAATGAAACATTTTGAATATATTTTCTAGACGAGAAAGGTGGTGTTGTGTGTTATAAAAGACATAGCAAGGCATGTCATAATTATATTATAATTATGTACATAATAGCCCCTTCAAATAGAAATAAATATAAATAATTACTTAATTTATTTCCTAAATTTATTGAACCTCCATTACATATATTATGAACTTTTTTATTTTTATTTTTTTTTAATATTATTTATTATTTTCTCTTTTATTTTTATTATATTTTGAGTTTTTTTCTCTCTTTTTTTGGGGATGTGATTAGAATTATGTTTAGTATATATAAATTTCTTTTGTCTCTGTTTTTTGTTATTTTTTTATAGAAGATATATCCTTCATTCTGCCCTATCTTATAGATATAAGTACATACATTAGAACTAGAATTAAGATACCAGAAATGTTTTGTGTTTGTTTTTCTATTTTTTCCTTTATGATGGTTCCCATCATTTTTTGCATTTTTTTTTGTTTTACATAATACTTCATCTTGGAAGTATTTTTCCATAACCTCATTCATAATATCTTTAATTGAATAGAATATAGCTTTTTTTGCATTCAAGAATCTCCGTGTTCACAATAACCATATTTGTGTTGTATTACTGGGATTATACTTTTATAATATAAAAAAATTCAACTTTTATTTTATTTTAAAGTTGATAAAATAATTTAAAGCTGTCACTTTTTTATAAGTTTTAAATATAATAACCAGTCTCCAATATGAATTATAATAGGGGTATAGTCAAAAACTACCATTGAGAGTTTCTTTATTAAACAAATGCAATGAATAAGAAATAACGAGTTAGTAGGTTAGTTTCAAATAATAATAATCAGTAATCAACAAAAAAAAGATACACATATATATGTATATGGTGAATAATTTGAATTGTGTGTGTTGGGTGTATATTATATTAAACAAAGGGTAAGTATGTCTGTAAGTTTGTGTGTTATATGTTTTTCTTTTGAAAAAAAAATACAATTATTTCTAACATTATTTGAGTATGTAAATTATCTATACAGTCGAACCCCGTTTTTTGCACTCCCAGTTTTTGCACACCCCCACTTTTTGCACACCTCTCAGCCTAAATCCCACTATAATTTTACTATGTTTTCGACCCCACTTTTTGCACACCCCTGGTTTTTGCACTACTTTCAAGCCAAATCCCACCTGTGCAAAAAACGGGGTTCAACTGTAAAAGAAAAAAAAAATAGATTGTGAAAAAAAGTATCTAATTTATATAACACAGAGAGAGAGAACATTGTTTTAGTACAGATAGTAGTGACATAAGCCAAACAAGAGTTAAAACATAAAAGGTTGTTTTTTCTCATATTTAAAGAATTGAGATCTAAGACATTCTTTATTTTTAGACTTCCAACCAAGCTTCTTCATTCCTTCCTTCAAGTAGAGCTTCCAGTCCATTTTGATACTTTTTTTCATTTGAAAGTTCTACAAAGTTCATATATTCATGTAATGCATCCTCTATTTCAATAGGTTTGTCCAAATATTGTTCCTCAGAAAGATAATCCTCACTAGTAATCATATCAAGTTTTCTTTTTTGTTGAATGCTGTCTTGTAAGGATTGTGATGTGTACTCTTTAATGGTACTTCTTGGTAGGCTATCATCTGTCAACATAGTCAGAACGTTTTTATATTGTTTATTTAACTCCTCTATTACACTCGCATTTTTTTCGAGACATTTGGCATATGCAATTTGTGAAATATTATATAGCATTTTCGTTGTGGTATTTTCTTTCATTGGAGCTAGATCGATTGATGTAGCATGGCGCATCCGAAATAAGCAATAAGTAGTGAATGGATCCAAATTTGAATCCAAACCTGGATTACTGGCAGTATGGTTTTTGATACTATTTTCGTCAACAATATAACAACGATCTACCCAATACTCATATGGCGCTGCATTACAAGTCAAATTATTGCAGTTATTCAAATTATTTTTCATCATAATGCAAAGCGAGTTGATACATATAACCAAAAGAATTGGATCGACTTCGAATCTTTTGTCTGCCTGAATACAGTATCCAACTGCTTGTTTCATAAATTTATTATTGACATTCTGCTGAAATTCGATGATAATTGGTGGGAGACTGGAATCCATAGATTTTGGCACCCCAAACAATGTCAGAATGCATGATGTTGTATTATAAGAGCATTATCTCTTTATCCCAGATGAAATAAGAAATCATATTTAAAATATATAAAATACAGATGTGAACAGAACTCAATTCTAAAAAGGAAACTGAGTAAAATCGCATAACGATGTCCTGCGCCTCGTCAACTTAACTTAAAAAATAAAAGAGAGTACCATGGCTAAGCCCAGTATACTTCAGAACAGTAGCTATAGTAACCTTCTCAATATTAATGACTAATATCAAGTATTTGACTCTACTATCAATCACCCACAGCATTCTATTAACTAAGCCCCATAACTTCTAGAATAGAAATCATATAAATATGGGTTGTAAATATTATTTTAAAGAAAGAACTTTATTCTAGCTTCTAAATTATTATTAAAGATATATAACAAAGTCTCAAAGGATTTTATACCTTGTCTGTTTTTATTTCCTACTCTTATTAAAATAACCAAATATCACACATGCCATTAGGCCAATTAGTTGATTCAAGTAGGTACTCATCTTTCACGTTTAGAATGGCTTTTGTAATAATATTTATTACAATAGGGTTTCTGGTTATTTCTTTTGATATACGATGTGTTCCTAGTCTGAATAATGAATCAGGTAAGTTAAAGCTAGTAGTGTGGTATATGTGCACCGCATAACTACCTAATCATAATAATCCTAATATAATTATAATATAAACTGACAAGCAAAGCTTATAATAAACACACGTCGGTTGCTTTACAAATAATACATCACCGTATAAATAATAACCATAACAAATCGTATATATAATAATACTTATAAATCATACACATCATAAAGAAGATCATCAAACATAAAGATGTTTATTTATTCATATAATAATATACAATAATATCCATCCTCAATGGATAGGAAATATAAAATAGAAATATATATAAAGACTTACAATTTAATAATTTAATTCATTCATTCTTTCTATCATATCTTTTATAATCAATCTCTAATAAAAGACATATAAGATTCTCACAATATTTATTACTGTTATTCATTTCTCTCTATTCTATTCAATTCTATTTAACCACTTATCTTTATATATATTTCACTTATACTTCAAGTAGACATGTTATATAAAATAGAAGACGTATGGGTATGGAGACTAGATAATATCTTTTAGATATCCAACTATGTCTTGATAACAACTTACCAGTTGTTTAGGGTTTACTTCATAAAGTCCAGAACACCTTCAAAAATCTTTGATTTTTCTTGGACACCTTCTTCTACAACAATGAAAAAGATAATCGATTCGATTTCAAGAAATCGAGATAATTAAAAATTTTAATTTTATTAAATTTTTATTTTATCATATATTATAAAATAATAGATTTTTTAATTACATTAAAAATCTTATTATCATAATATATTCGATTAATCTTCTACAGGTATAGGTACACGTACGCGTACAATACTCCTAATTGTCCACGCTAATGACGTTGACAAATTTTTGTTTTATTTAGAGACAGTCATCTCTAGGAATGTTTTCATTTCAGATGCGTTTCGCTCAGGGGCAAATAACAAATCGCGCGTCTTTCCCATCTTTATGGGTAGATTTGCAATCCTATTCATTATTTTCTTTATTCCTCATTATCTGTATTTATCATGAACAATGAAACTAATGACACACTTTATATTGTATGCAAATGACCTCCTGCTGACTGGGTCAGTTCCCCTATAGAGTTGACTTTTCACAATGAATATAATTTTAATAAATGGTTTGCGGAAGAAGCTTCTTTGCATGCGACTTGGAACAAGAAAAAAAGCACAACCTCAACTGCAGCTCCTTTAACTTCATTCACAAAAGATACTCCTGGTCACAAAAAAAAAGTTGATTAGTCTCTTTTGTACGTCTGTGATCATAGTCATAAATTGCCTTTCATCCCCCCAGCAATCAAAAAACATCGAACAAATCTATCAAAACACACTGGTTGTACTGCAAAATTTAAAGCGACTAAAAATGCTGTTGATGGTATCATTAAAGTAATATATAATTGGATGCATGATGGTTATAATCCTTTCAGTGAACAAAATGTAGTAAAGAAGTAAGACTTCCATTCGATGTTAAGAATTGGACTGAAAAACATGTTGAAGAAAAGAAAGATTAGAAAGGAATAAAAGATTTATTACAGTTGTTGAATGAAGAAATGAATGAGGTATGTATAACCAGCATGCTTAAATGTGTGGTCATCTATGATGCGATATCTAACTTGCTGTTTGATTAGTTCGAAGATGAAATAAATGTAGATCCAAATGTTTTTAAAATACCAGCAGCTCTCCATGTACATCGCCATGATATTGTAAATCTAATCCAACAACGTTTAAATAATATTTCAAGAAAACATTGATTTGACAAACAGAGTACCCAAGGGTGGATTGATATCCTTAAAGAAAAAGGTTATGATACCTTATTTAAAATTATTAACACATCTGAAGCTGACGAAAAGGCTAATAGATCTAAAAAAGAATTATTAATGGTTGCATGGGTCGCTCCATGGCAGAGAAAGGTATGAATTTGTATATTATTTTTGATATATACTCTTTTACTAATGTTCTCTTACACAGATATTATTAAAACAAGAGGATATTAACCTCGATTCTACACATAAAACATGTGTATCATTTTTGTCTGACTATAGTGATTGCTATTTGTTTTCACTTGTTACTAAGAGTGATGTAACGAACAAAGGTTGTCCTGTTGCTTTTTTTATTACGAACTCTGAATCTTCATTTACTATTTGTTGCTGGCTCTCATGGCTTAAGTTTGACTGTGGTTTTTATTCCGAACGTATTCTGATCGATTGTAGTATAACTGAAATGAATGCTATTTTGTCTATGATGTTTGGCACCAAAGTCCAAGTTCTAGTTTGCCATTGGCATATTCGACGAGCATGGGAAAAAAACGTTATACAGGTACATTACTAACCTAAATAAATTTTGCTTGGATACATAAACATTTTCTCTAACAGTTCATTAATAGATCAAAAGCTCGATTAGTACTGCAGATTCTAAAGCTTTACATAAAAAAGCTCGTGTTTATTTAAGTTCATTGATGTATGCAAAGGATCCAGAAGAATTTTATGTAAAGTGGAATGAATTCAGGCAGTGTTACCTTGTTGAAGATATAACGTTTTATACATACATGTTTGATTATTACTATCCTAAAAGAGAAAAGTGGAGTAAGGCGTGGTGAAAGGTATATAATATTATTAAAACAAACTATGATTATAAGTTTTTTTATGTAATCTTTCAATCATAATAGGGTATTCATTTTCACACAAATAATCTTATTGAATCTTGGCATAACCAATTAAAAACTCATTATTTAAAAGAAACAAGAAAGCACAGAATTGATTATACAGTAAGTATTCGCTAAACCGGTACTCGTTAAACCAGTATATCGCTAAACCTGTAGTATCTCTCAATTATTTTTTATATACTTAGTAAAATACCGGTAATTCGCTAAACCGGTATTCGGTGAACTTTCCTAAATATTTACCGGGTTTATAATACTATTATTTTATCTTCTATAATTTAATGTTAGTCTTTTTAATGGTGAAATCAGTAATACAGGCTTCCTTTAATCTCATACCAGCTCTTCCCTTTGTTTTCAGCTGGCTACTTTGTTTTCATGGCAATTAAAAATACATAAATCATTCTTGTCGTCAAGAGAAAGCTTCTCAACATCCTGTTGATAACAGTGTCTCTTTTTCGCCAACTTCACATAGATGCTTTTCTCTTTTTTCTCATCTGCGTACATATGTACTTCTTTTCAACTTTGTCATGTACTTGTTCATTACCATTGCATATGTAATTATGTTGTTGATACAATTCGTTTTTACTCATTTATTCGACTGCTAACCAAGGTCCATATTAAACACACTTTGTTGTAAATTCATTATTAATCCAGTCTCTGATTAATTATTACTATTTGGTGTATACACTAGTGTCATTTTTATCACTAAAAGATTAGCTCAAGTAAATAGCAAAGCTACATTAAGCAGCTAGCTACACTATATGAACTATCATTTTTTTTATCTTACATATCCCTACAGCTTAATTTAATTATAGTTATTTTTCCAGTATATTCTACATATTAGTACCAGCTGCGTTTCAATTCGCTAAACCGGTAATTCGCTAAACCGGTACAAATCCTCACATATATCGAGTACCGGTTTAGCGAATACTCACTGTACAATGAATCATTGGCTTTTATAAAAAAAAATATAGCATAGTAGTCTATCATAGTTTTTTTAGCAGCAAAAAGTATAATGTATACGTATGTATCGGTTTTAATAAAAACAGTCGTCTTCCAAGTGCTATACCCTTACTGGTTTGTTAGTAATAAACTATCTACAGAAATCAAATAAATTCCTAACCCTTCAAAAACTACACCATATAAACAAGGAAGGTTTTTTACTTGTTTGTGTCGCAATAATGAGAAATACTGGCTATAATTATTCTCGATGTCAGTGGATGGGGCTTCTTTTCTCATGTAGGGTTACGCTATCATCTTTTCTTCTAAACGGGAAAGCTTTGTATATCTTTTCAATAACTCAATTAGTATACGTCTAGTAGGAGTACTTGTAATTTCTGCAATTGTTTCGGCAGTCCACATTTTATTTTGCTCTTTAGAACAATATTCTATTTTTCTAGCAATCAGTATTTAAAGAATATCGTTACGATGTTGTCCTTTCCCGCGCCTCTCGTTCCTTCAATAATAATCTTGAGTGCGAACTAGTAAAACATATCTTAGAGAATTTTTTTCATTGGTCGCATACTACCTGCACGGATCGGTGCGTATTTATAGGTACTATCCATTCTACTATCTATTCAAACACACTCTGTAAATCAAACGCATACCATCATAATTGGGTAGATACATACGCTTACTACATAGCTATGTAGGAGGCTAAATGGTTGTGCTATACTAAAGATTAGACGAATTGTAATAAGTACTGTCGGTCACACTTTAGTTAATATATAGGGTATAATACATATATATAGCATCTTTAGACTTTAACACAGAAGACATTTTTGCTTCCATACGTATACGTATACTGTAGTTCGTATTCAATAAGAAGCAATAGGCCTTAACTATAATATAACTATCACTACCAATTATCTATCGTAACACTTAATTTTATTTTTATGTTTTTGTGAAATATGTCAGACGACAACATGATGACGGTGTCAATTAACCCATCATTCAAATTTATCAATGAAATACTAATTCGAGTATTACTGCACAGGAAAGATACTTCCTTGGCACCAAATAGGAAGAGAGGTATAATTCGAATCCTCACTTGAAAAGAAGCGAGATTTTAGCCACCTGCATAGAAGAAGCAGTCGAGATAATGTAGTCACTACCAACACAATAAAGTTTATACATATTCGTCATTCTCGCACGCACTTTAGTAAACACACATAAAGAAGATGTTTGCTTTTTATATATAAGCCTATATCGTACCGTATATACGGACTATTTTTGAATGAGTTCCTGGCTACGTACCTATTTACTGGAGAGTGGAAAAATACACTCAATCATCAAAACTACCACCCATC
Organism: Circinella umbellata; assembly: GCA_025093555.1. Lineage (NCBI taxonomy): Eukaryota > Fungi > Mucoromycota > Mucoromycetes > Mucorales > Lichtheimiaceae > Circinella > Circinella umbellata. The sequence goes on along the minus strand of JAIWNF010000120.1, from coordinate 34,574 downwards.
CAATAAGCGTCTAACCGTCTTCCTGAGAATTTTACAAATACGTGAAATTTCCTTTTTGCTTGGCAACTGCTTATAAAATTAATTATAAAATTAAGCAACATATTTTTATCATAATGAACAAATAAAAAAAATTTCAAGGTTCAACAACGAAATATTACATGAAGATTAAGAGTATATATGGTTAAACGAGAAGGTAGATTTATATTAAGAAAGTAAGTATATATGATATAATAAAAGGGTGAAAAGAAAAAGAGTTTATGAATTTGCACCAGTTATCTCAGTAGCACCAGTAGTAGTTGATAGCCCAAATTGGAGTAAAAATTGGTTGAGTCTATGATGAGTTATTTATTAGTTTAAATACAGTATGCGCATAAAATCGATGGTTTTTTATTCTTACCTTTCTGCACGAGCCTGTGCTTCAAAAGTTTCAGTTTGTAATAAACGTGCCATGTCCTTCCACCCAGACTGTAAGGTATCATGTTTTGTTTCATAATCTGAACGCTCTTTGGATTCTCGGTGCAATCGCTCTTCAAGCGACTTGATTTCCTCTTTAAGCTCGGATCGTTCGTTTGTAAATGTATCTTTTGTAGTACGATGATTATTTTCTGTCTCTGATAACCGTTGCTTGAATTCATTACATTCATTCTATAATTCAAACACAAATGAAAGAAATGTGAGAAAATAATTGAGCAATATCCATAAATAAATAATAATTAAGATCTCACCTTTAATATCGATATTTGCGATTCACTTGATTTTTTCAACTGGTCTAATTCTTTTTTTAATACATCCGCACCATTCTCCTTTTCCTTGGACAATCGATTGTTTTCATTTTCAAGATACTCCACACGTGCTGTTAACGTTTCGTTCCTACTTTGTAAAGATTTACATTGTGTTGCCAAATGTTCGTTATCATCACTACATTCTTGAATATCTTGATGCATCCGAGCAATCATATTGGCTTGTGCTTCAGCTTGTTTCGTCGCCTCTTCCATCTCTTTCTCATGTGCTGCCAATTTATCCACAAGAGCTTGTTTACTTTCTTCCAATTCGCGTAACATGGCTTGTTGGCTCTGTACCAAATCCGCATAATCTTTTTGTTGAGATGTTAACTCTTGATATTTTGTAGTTAGATCTTGAATTTCTTCCGTTTTTTCTTTGATTTGATTTTCTTGTTGTGCAATTTTTTGACCTTGCTCTTTGATTTTCACTTCTTCCTTCATTACATCATTCATGGATCTTAATTTGGCATACACTTTCCACCATGGCCATTCTCGTAAAGTTACATAAATTCTCGCATTACGTTGCATCACTTTGATTGCTTCGGTCTGACGTGACTTACGGGTCATCTTTTGTCTCGCCATATACCTACGGCACATAGCTTGGAATCCTGACATACAGTTTGCTACATGGCGCTCCCGGATTTCTTCCAATTCAGCTAGTACGGTTGCCTTGAAAAATACTTTGGTCAAACCAATTCTATAGCGTTCCGGATCTAATTCCATAGTATCCAATAGAATTTCACATGCTTTACGGCCGTAGATAAATCGATCAGCAGGTAATTGATCAGGACACAAGATTTCATATCGTTTACGGAAATCATCAAAAGATAATCGGTTAGGGAAACCTTTGCGGCAAATACGGATCCCTTCTAGTACACCATTACATCTGAGTTGATTTAATACAAGTTTATTTTGGATTTCACCTCCACGTTTACGACTATTGGGTAGAATACAACGAATAAATCGTGGATGTGTCGATTCGAGAGTGTTCATGAGTGCTAATAGTTGTTGCTTGTGTCGTTGACCTACAGTTCGGAACGAGCCTGTGCCTTTGCGTAGCTTGGAAAACTCAATCACATTGTTGTGATCACCGACAATAGGGGATGAGGTTGGTTCGTTGTCATGAAGATACTCTTCAAATAATTTTCCAATGTATGGCTGTGTAGATCGTGCCAGTAAACGCGTAACATCTTCGTTCAATGGGTCTTTGTTCTTTTCAATCCAACCCTGGGTGGAATATTCAACCTTGCCAGCATAATGTACTACAACGAATCCATCATCGAAACGATTCTTTTGATATTTTCCATCACTCTTGTCATTGTTTCCCCATTCCTTATTGAGTTTTTGAAGTAATCCTTTATCTGAGCCCTGGGGAATGATACATTCTTCTTCAAGACAACTCAAGATACCAACAGGCTATATCACATATTATTCATTAATATGCTGTTCGATTTTTGTTTTTCACGTACTAAAAAGTTATATATGCATACTTACATTTGCCTTTTCAATAAGATTGATAGTAGGTTGTAGATCCAATCCAAAATCAATATAGCTCCACTCAATTTGTTCATTTTTGTATTCCTCTTGCTCTAACTCAAACATGCTGTGGTTGAAGAATTGCTGTAATTTTTCGTTGGTATAATTTATGCAAAGCTGTTCAAAACTATTGACCTAAAAGCATTTTTAATGTTAGTATGATTATCAATTAAAAAAATTATAGAAACAATTTCTGGACAATAGCTACAATATATATAAAATACTTTACATCAAAAATCTCGAATCCAGCAATATCCAAGACGCCAATAAATTGATGTTCCTCCATCGATTTTTGACCATCCAAACCTTTATTAATGCGTTCGACCAAACTACCAAAATTACGCTCATATAATGTTTTGGCTAAAGCTACTAAACTAGCCTGAACTTGTTCGGCAGATCTGTCTTGGTTGACCCATTCTCGTCCTGCCTTAATACGTGGTGACAACAAAGACTTTTTAAATTCTTGCGCAGGAATACCAAGAAGATGACATACACGTTCAATGGATTTAAAATCACGAATATCAGCACGATCACGGAAATTGGGTGTCACGTTGATGTCACCAAGGTGTAAAACAGCCGCCACGATACGGAATAGATTGAATTTTTCTTTTTCTGAAAGTCCCATAATATCTAATGATTTCTATATATATTCAAAAAAAGAAAAAGTAAACAAGATTCGTCAATACATAATCGATACAGCAAATAATTCTACATATTCTGAGTAAAGATAAAGAGGATGATGATTTACAATGAGATTTCGGAAGTCTTCACCATCATCTACACCTTCAATAGTAATACTAGATTTTTTGGTGAAATTATAATCCCGAGCGTTTTTCCCCCCAAGTAACAAATCTTCTTTAAACGATTCATCCGCACTCAAAAGTTGATAAAAGACGTGGTAATTACGTTCTTGTCGTGTTTGTTGATGAACTCTTGATTTTTCGAGAAGGTACCATTCGATATTAGCACCACATATTTGTGACCGATTATTAAACTTGATACGAATAAATTTACCCTATACATATATGTTTTTTTTTTCTCTTTCTATCAGACAAGTTTCTTTGATAATTGAAAACAAAAAATATATCCTATATAACTTACAAAACGGGAAGAATTATTATTACGAATTGTTTGAGCATTACCAAAAGCTTCAAGAATAGGATTCGCTTGTAGTATCTGTTGTTCGATTTCGGAACGAACGGCTGTATTGGCAACGGCAGCTAAATATTGGATTACGATTTTGGTATTTTCGGTTTTGCCTGCCCCCGATTCGCCCCTAAATTGATTATTTGCTTTCCTGATTACAAACTCTGATATACCAAAAGCCAAATTATCCCCCTTCTTTTTTTTTCCTTCTAAAAAAAGCCTCCGATCCCCAAAGTGAAAAAAATAAAACTCACGTAATAAGGATGGATTGATCACCACCGCCATGTACCATATCATGATATGCTTGATCTGCTACAGCATAAATATGAGGTGGTAGCTCGCCTCTTCTTCGTCCTCTATATGATTGGATATATTCTTGAGAATAAATAGGTAATTTTCGATATGGATTTACAGCTGCCAAAAATAGACCAGAATATGTCTAATTTCATCCAAGGAAAAAAAAAGATAAAGAAATTAAAATTGTTAGCTTCTTTTTTTCCACACATCCTCATAAAATGAATTGGAGGTTTTAAAATCGAGTAAAAAGGACATGTTTGATGTTTCTATCGATGATGATTCAAAATATATATAAACAAATGAAAATACTTGCATAAATTTCACCAGCATGATAACGTAAAGTCAAGTTATGGATCACGGAAGGTTCATTCAAATGGGTTAATTCAGCCATATCTGCTACACGATCGAATTTAGGTGGATTCATAGGATATACTTTGTCTGCTGATACGAGACATGTCTATTGATACAAATATTTTACGTACGATGCACGTATTATTTTCATTGTTGCTATAAGGTGTTTATTGGATTAAAATAACTCCTAGTTTGCATTTTCACTTACATGGCCACTTTCATATTGGACTTCTATTTTACCATATCTTGGTGAACGAGGACTTTTTTCAGAATCTTTAATAATTTGTGCCCGCACATAACCATTTGCTTCATCTTCAATCCATACCCATCGTTTTTCACTAAATCGTGCTTGGTTGACCGCATCTTGAACACTATCGATCCGATCGGGTACAAATACTTTGGTTCCATGACTGTGAATAAATGTACCGCCTACACGTTGTGATGATGGTGATGCTGTTGCCGCTGCGGTAATCATAATGAAAAAGAAACAAAGAAAAAAAAATAAAGTTGTATAAAAAGAAAAGGAAAAGAAGGAAAAAAGAAAAGTGAAGCAAAACATATATTGAACTATTATTATTCTTTGTAATTTCTGGGTAAATTGGGTAAAAGCTTTGAAAACAACCGAAAAAGGAAATAATGCATTCTTGATGCAGTTTGCGTGTAAAATGAAAAGAAAAACACATGACCTCATCCATTTCAAAATTGTGAGAATGTTTGTTATACAAAAAAAAATGATTGCCATTATATTTTTCTTATAATTATTGTTACTATTATCTTTTTATTTATATATGGCTAAACAAAAAAAAGATAACTAGTTATTACTGTTGTAATTTCTCTACTTGTTCTGCTAAAGAGGCAACTAATTCTTCTAATTGTACTCGCTTTTCACGCTCTTCTTGTAATTCTTTACGAAGTTTATCTACTTCGTTCTTTGTGAAATTCTTCAACTTGGTTTCCAATACTTCATTACTTCCACCTCCTGTGGTCGGCACATTAAATCTTGATGCGATATTACGTACACCTGTTGGGCGTGGTCTTTCTTCTTCTTCTTCCTTTTTCTCGGATTCTTTGGGTTCATGAGCTGGTGCAGGCTCCCACATACGTCGTTGTACTGGCTTCAAATTCTTGAGTTCAGGTGCAGCACCGCCGAAAGGTGTAGGAAACTTGGCAAAGATGGGTTTCATTGGTTTGGCAGGTGGAGATCGTGCTGCTGCGGTAGGTTCTTCTGAATCCCTTTTAATTTCTTGAGTAGGTTCCTCAGGTTCCTGCTCAAGATCCTTTTTTAACAAATCCATTTGACTAGGTTCTTCCTTATGTAATTCTTGTGCTGGTTGTGGTGAACGTCGCGTTCTTGTAGGGCGCACACGTGATGGAGCAGATAATTTGGGACCTGTTGGCTGCATATCAAATGCCTTTTTTTCCTCTTCCTCTGCTTCTACTTCAGGGCTCTTGGTATCGTTGTCTTGTTCTTCCTTCTTTTCTACTGTTTCAGCTTCCTCAAGTTGGGTGTTCTCTTCTTTCTTCGGCTCTACCTCTTTTCCCTCAGATTCTGTCTTTTCTTCTTCGTCTTTGGATTCTACTTGTTCTTCCTCAGTTTGCATCTTCTTTTCTACTTCCTTGGATTCTACTTGTTCGTCCTCATCTTTATGTTCATCCTTCTTGGTATTTTCCTTTTGTTCAGGAGAAGAAGCAACAACAGGAGAATCGCCAGATTTTTCAGAATCAACTTGACTTACGGGTCGACTGGCGGGTTTGGGTGGTGGCACCGCTACAGAAGATGTTTCACTTGCGGGTCTGCTGGGAGGAGTAGGCGTTCTTTCGGAGGTTGGTTCGCTAGTTGGTCGACTTACTGGAAGAGGTGACTTCTCAGCTAATGATGAGACTTCACTTGTAGGTCGACTAGCAGTTTTTGATGGTCTGGATGGTACAGGAGGGGAAGATACTGGAGTTGATTCTTTGCTTTCTTTTTCTGAATCTACCTTTGTTTCCGCTTCTTGAACTGAAAACTTTTCTTCTTCTGCATCCACCTTTGGTTCTAGTTCTTTGGTGACATTCTTTTCTTCTTCAGCCTACCCAATATGACATCATATTATATATAGTCAATCTCGTATCTTTTCCTCTTGCTTTTTTTTATCATTATTTAATAGTAATTCATCTTACCTCTTTATCGGCTTCTGGCGATGCAGCTGCTGGTGAAGTAACTTCAGTGGCAGCAGGTGGTGGTGGAGTAGTCTCTTCAGGAATTGCTGGTTGTGATGGTGATTGAACTTCAGGTGATGACTGTTTTTCATGAAGTGAACCAGGTCGACTGGTGTTACCTGTAGAAATAGGTCGATTACCAGGGAGTGGAGGTGCACGAGCACTAATTCCCGCTGAGACTCGTGAACTTGAAGCTGTGTTAAATGATTGCTGAGAACTAGTGGAAGTAACGGACTTGCGAGTACGTACAGGTGGAGGCGAAGCAATGGATTCTTCTTCAATTTCTTTTACAAAGTTGCTTGGAAATACCCCTGTTTGTCCACGCTCCGTTGTACCCTTCCACCAGCCATCATCTACATTTTTATCGAGAATATTGACATATTCACCACGTAACAAATTTAATTCATCTTCATTTTCGGCATCATAAGGATGTAATACAATAGCCTTGGCAACTAGATAATAACCATCAACAAAAATTAATTTGATTTAGTTTTCTAAATAAAGACGTGGGGGTTCGTGTCATATACACGTGTCAACATACCAAATTTTTCTGTAGAAGTAAGTGCGGGGGGCTGGCTCTGATCGACCTTCTCGACAGGAATAGCTTGCTCAGGCTCCAATTTAGCAGCAGGTTCTTCTTCCTTCGAAGCTTGCACAGGAGAAGTGCTATCGATTACTTTTTCAGGTGATGCAGGCTTAGGTTCCTATTTAAAGAAATAATTACAAATTAATACAAAATCCAAATACATCTATAATCTCGTTTAATGAGCTAAACTGATAATGATGATTATAATACATACAGATTCACTTGATTTCTTGGGACCACCGGTTTTCTTCAAAGAAGGGAAACCTCCAGCCAAAACACTTCCAATACCACCTTGCTTTACACCATAGGCGGCCAGTTTGAAAGCGGGCTTGCTGGCTTCAAATATTGTTATATACATATTTTTTTTAGCATACAATGTATATAACAATAATTCATTTATCTTATCCTCCACTTCTCTTCCAACAGTTGATCATTTCCTCTATTATATATATATGTATATAGCACAGGGCACTTACGTTCAGCAGAAGAAGCTCCTTCTTCGGTGGTTTCTGAAGCAGTCTTTGGAATTCCAGCTGATTGGGCTCCAAGGTCAGGTCTACCAGGCATATCGATTTCTTCAACACACTAAAAAAAATAATAGCCAACGAGATTCTTTATGAATTATAATTCTCTAGACTCTTCCTATATAAAGGAGACTAAAACAATAAACTTTTCCGTAATAGACTTTATGCTATACTTTACCTCGCCTGGGAATTTTCCCACTTTACCATTAATTTCACCTTTAAGCCAACCATCTTCAAGACGTTCGTAAAGAGTAGCAATACCACCTCGGTGGAGCGTTAATTCATCAGGTCCTTGCATGGCATAATCTTCCATCACGCGTGCCATACCGATAGATTTGGCTATTGTGATTCCATTTGTTTTTTATATAAGTAACTATCCTCTTTCATTACCCTTTTAGATTTCCAGTCAAAATGACTATTATTATTATTATGATTATTATTATTTTCTTTTATACCTGGTTCAGTTCCAGCTTCAGTTTCACCAGGTTCAGCAGTGTTGTCTTCTCCTTTTACATCATTTTCAACATCAGCATCCTTCTTTACCTCGGGTGATGATTTTACAGGTTCAACAAACTATGAGAACAACTTTTTAGTTTTTGAAGTAAAATAAACCGAGAGGAAAAAAAAGGGGGGGAGGGGGAAGAAAAAACTTACATTGCTAGGAAAAAAACCGATGGAACCGTCATCTTTTTTACCTTCCCACCAATCTGGGTCGGAACTATCGGTAACCGTGATAATTTCACCTTTTTCAAGTTTTATTTCATCGTCTCTCTGAGCGTCATACGAATGATGTACACTAACAATGGTAGGTCCTGTAGCAATGTTATTATTATTATTATTTGTTGAGGAGATACATCAAGTTAATAAAGAAGAAAGAATCAAGTAAATATTTTAATTGAATAGAAGTAATTAAATAATAAAATAAGAATAGAACATTACCAGCCATTTTCTTTTTGTTTGGGATGAAAGAAAGGAGGTATAATAAGTTTTCTGAATGTGGAAGGAAAAGTAAAAAAGAAAACGAGCGAGAGGATATTATTAAGAAGACAAATATGCAAATTTGTTAATGGTTTATTAAATTTACCTCCGCAAACAGAAACCTCGTGTATGACGAATGGCTAGATTGTTACACATGGAAATGAGTAGCCAAGAAATGAGTTCTTTGTTATTTTTTCTTTCTTCATAGTAACCTGCTTGGAAATCATAAATATTTTCAAAATGACTGTTACTATGGATACACACCATGTGTTGTCAATAGCGTGATGATCATGGTTACTACCTTGTGATACTGTCTCAAATTTAGTAGTGAGCCTTAAAAATCCTCTTTCTTTTATAGTACCTGAAATATTTTTGATCACATTCTAAAAAAAACGTGTGGCTAAATTTACATGGTTGCTTTCTTTACCTGTTGTCTTTTTAATTTAATACGACTATTTATATGATAATTAAGAGAAAGCAAAATTTGAAAATACCACTTGCTCTGTTAAAAATTAATGGCGGGAAATATGTGATGAATATCGCTACTCTTGGAAATATGACAACAGACTAAGGTGGCTTGATATGTGCGTGCACATAAAATTATTTGCTTCCATGTAGCTTAATGTAATATTTTTGGAAGACTACACAATCGTACATGTATGGAGGGAAAAAACAAATTGTGATTCTCAAAAACATCATATCTTCTTGAACTTTGTGTGTTGGCGTACCTTGAATATACTATATGTTAGTACAGATTGGATCGGTACGACTCAGCTGCATAAATAAGCGAAAAAAGAAGGTGGTACGTTTTTTTTCAAAGCTGCAAGCATATTGTTGAATATCAAAGAACAAAAAAAGAAAAGTCAAAAAAAAAAATAAGTAGTGAGAGAAAGAAAAAGCATTTTTGTGCTTTGGTTTACTTTGAGAAAGATAAGAATAAAAACTATTGAGCGACGCGCTTAACCAAACAAAGATTTCCTTTTTCTTTATTCTCACCCCCTTTCCTTCTTTCCACAAGACCTTTTTGTATAATAAACAAATACAAAAAAATAACAAAATCGCTTCTCTTCTTATTCTTTTATTTTTTCATTGTTGAAGAAGTTTATTATATTTCATGAGCAAACGAAAAAGCTCAACAATTCAATTGCATTCTGTCAAGCGACGCTACACTGCCAATAGCGGAATGGTGAAATCTTGCACCTGCAATTATGACGATAATCCTTGGCAAAATCTTTTTGACATGTACGACCAAGCGATAAGCGAAAAAGATTATCAAGAGGTAGCAAGATCAGCAACAACAGCTATCGACCATTTAACTGACGATTTTGTCAAGTTGCTGGATCTACGTGCAAGAGCCCTGAGTTATGGCAAAGAATTCAGCCAAGGACTTAACGACGGGTTCAAAATGATTAATGAATCACCGATGTGTGCTATGGGTTATATACGTACAGGTCATATACACGGTCTTCAAGGGAATTTAGTCAAGGCACTTGAAGTTTTATTGCAAGGGTTATCTTCTGTTCCTACATCTGATCCCGAGTATTTAATACTACAAAGAGATGCTCGTGAAGCAGAAGATCGTATGAGTCATCATATTGCTGCGTTGGGACTGGAAGCAAAGTTTGATATAGCACTGAGGATTGCATGGGATTTAATTAATGTTCATCGGGTTTCTTCGACTGGTTATATGTGTGCTGGTAATTTACATATGATGCAAGGCCGTGCTCAAGCAGCGATCGAAATGTTCCAAACCGGTCTTAAACAAGTGCCGGAGTCTGATTCCAATTATTCTGTCTTGATGAACAAGTTACAGGAAGCAACTGAATCATATGATAAACGACTCGATATCTTATCAACGCTCCCATTTGAGTTAATGTCTTGTGCCTTCAGTCTTCTATCTATGCCTGAACTGACAATTTGTATGGATGTTTCAAAATCATGGAAATCACGCGTGTTACAATGTACAGAAGCATGGCGACGACTTGAAGTTAACTCAAAATATGAAATGCCCTTGGTGAAAACAGTAAGCGAACATATTCGACATTTGAGAATCGATGCTGGTGGTGAATCCACTGACACCTGCTTACGATTGATAAGCGATCGAAAAATTTGCAATTTGGAAACATTAGGTAGTATTACTATCACTATTGTTATGTTTGTTATGATTATATGTGAGTATGGAAAATATTGAACTCTTTTTTTATATATTAATTATGCGTATGTACCCATAAATTATGTATACGTATATATAAATATATTTATTTTTAGAGATTGATACTGTGTTTCGACAAGCGCCTACTGTACGAAGATTTTTTTCTGCATTTCGAGAAACCGGTCCAACATTACGAATACTTAATCTCAAGTTTGCACGTGCAAATTCAACACCTCCTCCACTCATCCTCATCTTGGACATGTGTCCTAAACTCACACATCTTACTTATCATACGTGGAACTTACGACGACAAGATGTCAAAGGTGCACGATCAAGTAAAAAATTTGGGTTGACACATTTGGATTTGTTTACCAACAGATCGATCGAATGTCCCGAATTGGAAGCTGTTTTACGCCGTTGTCCTAAATTGTTATGTTTGGTACTTTACAAGTGTTCGCCAAATTGTTTACGACTTATACCACAATATTGTACTTTGATTGAATATTTCAGTTTGAATAAAACCAACATCACGAAAAGTAGTGGTCAATGGGAGCAAATACCTAATGTCAACAATTATCAAACCAACAGTTTACAACTTGTGCGAGAACAACTACAACAACGACGATTGTCAACAAATTCAGTGCAGCACGAACAACAGCAGCAAGAGCAGGTAAACGGTTTACGTTCATTGAGTATCTATACAAGTGATATCATTGGACCCCAAGGTGTCGTACAATTTATCAATAGTAACAAGGATACAGTGAAAGAATTATCCTTGGGTATTGGTGAAGGAGATCGATCATTTACAACATTAATTCAACCATGGGCATCTCTGGTATTATTTGAATGGAATTACCAACTCCGGAAAATCGAATTTTCACTCGAGCGATGTAGCACTTCAATATTATGCACAATGATGGGAAGATGCCCGAATTTGGAAGCAATTAAGTTGGATCGAACCGGTTCGTTGACAGATGAAGTTTTTTATACTCTTGTTGATCTCGCAAAGTTACATCATTTGGAATTGGCAGGTGGTACCAATACACGTATTACAGATGAAGGTCTTGCATGGTTTTTTAATCAAGTGGCAGATGAAAACCGATTACGTATTATTTGCTTTTCGGATTTGTCTCCTGTCAAAGACAACACATTGGTCTCATTAGCCAAGGTGAAAAGTCTACAAAAAATTACCATTCGACGTTGTCAAGGGGTTTCTGAACGTGCCATGGATCAATTTGCAGATGCACTTGCCAAATCACCAACACTATCACTTCAAGATATTACTTTTCATGCTATGGCAACGATTACTAATTCTGCATTAGCACGTATGGGGGAAATTAAATCATTGACTGATATGACAGTTACCAGGTGTTCGCGTATCGATGATGAAGGAATTCAAGAACTGTTAAACCGATGGAAAACTTTTAAGCGACTTTATATTCACGGGTGTTTCCGGATTCGTCATACAACAATGTATTATTGTCAAGGAAGAGTGCCACAAGCTTTCAAGAGTTTGGATCAAGACAACAGTACGCAGTATCTTATTTGATAAAAATCACTTGACATATCCTTTTTTTTTTGCTACCCTGCTTGTATATTTTTGTACAACATACCTATTCTTCAATATATTTTTTTTTCTCTTGTTATTTAGAGACTTTAAAAAAAAAGTATGATGCGATAATAAATGATACCAAAAGTCAGTATTTGTATATGGCTTGAAATTGAATAAAAATAATTTGTTTAATCCCATCTTTGTTTTGTTTTTACTTGTATGTAAATGGTAAATGTTTAGCATCATTTAGAGCAGAATATTTTTTATTGATTAAGCAGATATATTTTGTTATTCAATTTTAAACAGTTAAACAATAGGAATGTTTTGACGATCTAAACATTTACTTTTTTAGCTCATTACATTTCTTGTATAGATTGCATATTAAAAGGAGAACGATAGAACAAGATGCATTTTATATTTTGCTTCAAAAAATAAATACAGTTAAAAAAGCAAGGCTTGTGTTTGTTTTACTTATTAAAAAATATACTACGTAATATTTGTACTTTTGTCCCAATTCCTTTCATTCTTGGAAGTAAATTTATCTTATATCATATAAGATTATTCTTGGGATCATTCTATTCAGTTACCATAAGCAGTAAGTCCCCCACATACCTCCCTTATCAGATAGATATTTCAAATGAGCAACAAAAAAATGTTACTTATAAAACTGTAACTCAAAATTTGCAGTTCATGTAGAACTGTGATAAGGATACGTACATTATCTTTGTTTTGAATCTATCATATACATACAAGAGAAACTTCCTGCATATAACCATGGTAAACTCAACTTTAATATTTTTTTTTACTTATACGTATTACGTATATAAAAAAAAATGTGGAAAGAAAAAAAAACTGTGTGACAGCAAAAAAAAAAAAAAGCTTCTTCAATCAAATCTTGGTTGTTATTAATATTGTTATTTTCTACTCTTTTTCCTTTTCCTTTTCCTTCATCATCAATATTCTCGCTGTTATTCCACTCATCCACGAATACATCCATAAGATTCGCGCTTTTACCAACAAAATACTTGAACCACGAATCGAGAAGAACAGATTCTTGAAGAGCACCTGGCAACAAACGATTACGCTGCTGTGGAATGAATACTGCCGCAACGTTCACTCGGAACTGAACTTGCTGGTACAGCCAAATAACGCCTTACCATCATATAAAGTGGATCAGGTCTACCATTCTTAATGCCACCTGCTGCTTCCTCTTATCCTTTCCAGAATCGCATAACGTCAGCTTTTGAATTCGTTGGTTCAACTAGATATGCGTGCAGTGGATCAGTCTGACCAAAACTTGGCTCGTAATCGTCGTAATCGTCGTCAATCGTCAAGTCTTGATCCGACATCGCTGGCTGGAATTTGCTCCATTCTTCTTCAACCTGTTTCTTAGCATTTGCGATCTAAGACTGGGGCCAATTAACATAAGACCACCAAGTATATCGGCAATGAGGATTCAACGCTTGCGAGATGGCGTAAACGGGCTGCGTTGCTCGCGAATAATGTTTCTTCAGCTTTTCAAAGGCGACTTGAGCAGCATTCAACACATCAGGGTCATACTATAAGGTATAAGTGAATATTTAGTATTTTTATATGGAATTAAATGCTGGGTGAAGATAATAATATTTTAAAGTAGTACTTACACTGCTTTGTGATCTTGTATATTTATCCAAATGGTTGAAGAGCTGGTTATATGCGGTTGTTGCTGTAATAATCGTTGGATATTTTGCGCGCTCATCTTTCTTTGAAACTTGACAAAAGGTGCGAAGAACTCTTGTAAACGCCTGATATGAGCCCAATCACTTGTGGATAATGCAAATCGTTTTAAATCATCATCATATGTCATTGCATTATATGCTGCTCTTTGCTGAAAAGCAACCCACAACATATTATATGTTGAATCCCATCGTGTACGAACATCCAATACAAGCTGAATCAGTTTCAATTTTGGTTCAACCAGACTGCATTTTTTTATATATCGGTCACGTCTTTGTGGTGATGAACGGATCACAATAATGACCCCACATAAGTGTTTGATGATATCAGCAGATGCTATAAATTTTATAAATTGTGTAAGTAATTAAGAATATGTATACATGTGTGAAGAAATAGATTAGATATAGAATATTTAACTTACAAGTTTCACCTTCATGAACGTCATTTAACTGATCATCCTCAGGAGCTTCTGCTTTTAACCCTCTATTAATAGCGTCTTGTACCACCAGATTAATTACGTGCCCAATACAAGGAATATGGTTGTTGGTTGCAGAGAACACTTCAAAGAAAGTCTTTCTTCTAATTTAGTTGCCATTGTGTGCATATTAGAAGCATTGTCTGTTGTTAAGAAAAAAGGCTTTTTTTCTAAACCAAGCTCCTGGAGAACTTTCACCATTGTGGCCGCCAAATTGTCACCAGTATGCGATCCCTTTAAAAGCTCGAATCCAATCACCAATGAGCGGAATGTCCAGCCTTGATCGATTCAGTGAGCAGTGATCCCAAGAAACGAGTGCTTCATATTTGCCGTCGTCCAACTATCTGCAGTGTATGCCATATAGGGTACTGGCCGTAATTCTTCTATTACCTGCTTTTTTGAATCTTCATATATGGTGGCCATGTACCTTTTGATGGTGCTGGCACTTGGGAGCTCGATATCTTTAATTGTTGGTGCTGAATGGACCATGTTCAAAAGTTTTTGGAGAGAAGGTCGTTGAACAGCCGTGTAAGGTGCAGCAGCATATATGATATCTTCTACAAGACATTGGTAAAAGGCTTCTTTGGTAAACGGCTTTACAGGACCACGGGGTGCAAAATGACCATCAAGAGTGGATAGACCACGGCGCGTAACGACTGCACCTCTTGCTGGGGAATTCTTGGTGATATGGTGTTTTGTTCTCATATGCTCTATCATATTTTTTGTGGATCCTCTCTTGTCACTTAAATGGTTTTGCAGATGTGACCATCACTATATCTCCATTGACATATATACTTCTTTCTACCATCAGGTAGCTTTTCGACTGTTGCCCAATTATTTTCGACCAACCAGGATCTCTTACGTTTTGATCCAGCAGTTGATGTTTCCTCAACAGCCAAACTGGCGGTATCTTGTACTTCATCCATAAAAGATTCTTGATGTGGAAATGAATGAATACTATCGGTGTCTTGTAAAGAGGCATCATCGTCCTAACGATAGAAAAGCGACCATGATTAATATGTATCGTATTGTTTATAAAGTACTAATACTAATACTAATTTATTTTTATTTTTTTATGAGTTATAACACATAAACTACTTACTTCAAGTAAAAAAGACATATCGGTTCCTTGGCGACTCAATCCCACAGAAGAAGATTGGGCGTGATCATTATTGCTATCAAAAGACATGTTGGATAAAAAAATGTAGAAGTAAGTGGAAGTGTAATAATGTTTCTGGTGGATAATATCGTAGTGAAATCAATAAAAAATAACAAGATTTATTTATTATAATACGGAGGTATTTATATGTTTTTTATATAATAATAATCCATGCGTAACGCTGATTATCATGATGATGTAATTACCAAGCAAAAAAAAAAATATTATGGATCGCAAAGGTATTGGAAGGAGTATCTAAAAAGGAAACGATGACGATGATCAGTTTATTAGAGCTGAGTTATATTTGTCTAAAAAGGAAAGTGGTGACACGAAGTATTTTTAGCTATAGCAGATTTTTGTATGCTTTAAAAAATAAACAAATTGTTATGAAATCATATCAATGTATATACCACGCTCTATTTATATTTATTGTTACTACACTATTACGATTACGATTACTATTATTATTATTACTATCATTATCATTATCATTATTATTCATATTATTATTTTTGGCTTTTATAATAATAATAATAATAATAATAACGGCTGTATAAAAATACTTTAGATATGATATCAAAAATACGATTATTTATTTTAGCTTGGAGTGAATAGTTTGAATAATTAAGAATCTATTTCCACATATGACAATATGATACAGTTATTGTTCGATTTTTATCTGTGAATTGATAATATCGCATTTTTTGTGAGACACTGACAAATAAATCAAAAGTATATCTTTTTATAAACGCCAGCTTATCCACTTTTACCATCTTTTTCTTTTTTCATAATAGAAAATTATGATCCCAAATGAATTAACTAAGCTTGGTAGCCTTTTTTATTATTTTATTTTGATCATTTATCAGCTTACCTAATTTACACACGAACGGACATGTTCAATAACGTTAATAAGCATCTAATAGTTTAACGATTACAATATCACATCTTTGCTCTACTAACTGTTATGGATCGAGTTTATAGACAAATATTCTTTACAACAATCTACTTTATTTACCAATGGGTCTTATCAGATATTTTATTTAATCCTGGTCAACAAAAGCTTCTTATATACACTCTGATAACCCTACAAAACAACTAGCATTACTCAAATTTATTATCAAAGCTTCTTTTTTAGATATCTCTATCTTTGACATAATTGCTCTTATATATCATAACTGGACATTGTGCTTGACAATCGATGAGTGGTATAACTCTTTCTTTAGACACATACATCCTTCTTCTGAATTATATTACTATAATGTATTTGTTTACCAATGATGGTTGTATTTTATTTTATTTTTCTTTGAGTAAATTTTATAACTTATCCGAAAAAAAGTGCTGCTAATATGGGTTGATATTACCGTTTGGATATTTGAATTTGGATAATGGATATTTGAATGATGAATATTTGGATGATGAACGTTTGGACTGTACGAAATAGAGAGCGAGAGTATTGGAGCTTATAATTGTATTATATTATTTGCTATTCCTTGTTTTAGAAAAGACAAAATATTATTATTATTATAAAATAATATAGGAAATATTGTGGCATGAATGATGTTAAGAATAATATGGTATAAGATATATAATGAACTGGGACGAGTAATAACATTTCAATATCTCTAGGATTAGATCATTTGGGGAAACACGCAATTCCAGTCATAAAAAAGGTGTGCAATTGGCTTCTATGGCTTCATCGTAGACTTGATGCACCTTTCTACACAATATCTCAAAGTATTTTTTCAAAATTAAATATTTACGTACTGAATCAAATAAAAATAACTTTATAAGAGTTATTCTAAAGAAATAATACGTTTTTATCTTTCATATAATGAAAAATAGTGTTATAATTTTATACTTTATGTAATATGAAAAAACAAAAACCAGATCAGTTATTTTTATACCAAACATAAAATCATACATTGTACTTTATATTCTAGTACGTACGTAGCTTTTATGCTTAGTGAAATATTATGTACGTATGGTCAAAATAATGCCAATTTTTATGGTGATCTTGACCTTATTTTACAGTTATACGTATTGATTATTAGAGTGTGCTGGTTATTAATCTTTATGATTTGTTTTTGATTCAAAAATTTGACGTACGTACAAGTCATTCAGTTTTCTACCTTTTTGTTTTATAATATTTGGTGCTGTTTATTATATTATATTACATTCCTATCTATTTGGTATCTTGTAGATTTCTATGACACTTGTATGTACCAACTGTCTAAAAACATAGAGTATCTTATAGAGTAAGATGTTTCTGTGAAGGTAATCTTCATGTAGCTTTATAATCGACAGTGAGGTCAAAAAAATTCCATCTAACTTTATGATAGCCTCTTGCAGCAGGTTGTTCCTTAGGTTGTGATTTGGATGAATCAAATATTACTGTACTTTTTCTTTTCGTTGTCAAACTCAGTAGCCACACTACTACTTCCGGACGCTGATAAAGGTTTGTTACAGAATTTATGTGAAAAAAAAAAGTAATTTATAGATAATAAGGAAATAAAAAAAAATGTACTTTTTTTTGCTATTCATGTCGCTCTTTTAAAAAGTACACCTTTTTTAGTGGCACCCCTTTTTGAATCTGCACCCTTTTTTAGTGACACCCCTCTATGAAAAGTAATAAAATCCGAGTTTCTTTTAATTACCCAAGGTTGCATAATTTTCAATGGTTTATGGTAATACAAATAATTATATAAATAACAAGTCTTGTATTGCTTATTATAAAATTCAAGATTAAAAAGAATCATTGAGTGTACACAAGATAAAAAAAATATGTAGCAGATAATGATTTGTTTATAATAAAATGCAAAGAGTAAAAATAAATAAACAAATAAATCCCGCCTTTCATTGAGTGTATACAAGATAAAAAAAAGCATGTACGTAACAGATAATTATTTGTTTATAATAAAATGCAAAGGGTAAATATAAATAAATAAATCCTCCCCTTTCATCGAGAGCATACACAATTTTTATATCATAATAATAGTATGTAACAAATATTTTTTTGTTTATACTTAGTAAAATAGATAAAAAAGAAATAAAAAATCGAGTGCTTTATACGAAAAAAAAAGTCGGGGACTATCCATAAACAATAAAAAAAGGAGCCAAAAAAAATACCGAAAAATATCATGTGTATTAGTTTTTTTTATGACAATACAAAATTCTCATATTCACATTTGATTATAATCATAAATTCAAATCACAGGAATAGTATGAATATGTATTAATAATATAGAAAATAGCTCCATACAAAATATATATACTATTATAAGTAGAGTCGGATGGAATGACCGTGCATAAAGTTCATAATTACGACTGCTAATTTTATTTTTTATTCTGACAAAGAACTTTATTGGATTGCTTTTCCTCCTTCTGTTAAAGCAAAGACAAAAAAATGATCCATGGTATTGAAAGTTGAAGACTGCCAAACAAATGTATTTTATTTTGATCTTTGAACTGAGCTGGAGCGACAGTTAAATTTTTCAACTTCATTTTTTTCCAATATCTGATATTGAGTAAGAATTTCAATAGATTTACCATGGTCAATGGCAATTTCTTTGATATTCGAATATGTGTTTAAAAATTTTCTAATGTCATTGGGAGATGTAGAGAGTCCAGCGTAGTCAATAATAGCTAGACGTATGTTCTTTTGCGTGTAATGGATGCGTTTCGTCAAATCTGTAATGCCCCCATTGCAACCTTTGATAGATGAATAGAAGTGATTCAATGGGGGGGGGGGAATCACGTTCTAAAATTGGTTCATCTGCAAAGCAGCGAGGACTGACATATACTTCCTCACATTTCATTCTAAAAAACAACTTGTCAACCATAAGTTGCAACAATCGCGCTCTTGATGCGTCATTTTCTTTCGTTGGCGACTTTCGGGCATACCCAATCGTAATAAAGTCAGTCTCTTTCTTAAGATGATCCCAATATGTTGTTATTGAATCTGTCGATTCAACTAAGAACTCCCTCATATCCTTGCCCACAATCCACAAATGTCGACCGTATTTGGTTTTACCATTCTCGGTAATTCTTTTTCGTGGTCCCCAGATGCTTGATTTCCCAACCCAGTATTGAAGTCGGTCTGCTGTGCAGTATTGTTCAAGATCTGGGAAAAGCTCTTTCATCATTTCGTATTGCAATTCAGCTGTCATGAATTGGTAGTTGTAATATTCTGTATCAGAAGGTTTATCACTAGTTGCTATCGACTCCATTATGTTCAATAGTCTCTCTTTACAGAATGGCACAATATTCTTGCTTATTTTCCGTTTTTTTGCGGCAAGACCTTTGGTACCATGGCTAGTTTTTTTGTCGTTGTTCAGCTTTTCTGTATTATGATTGTTGCTATCGCTGTACTTGTGATTTTTGTCGTTATTATCGGTCTTAATGTTGTTATTGTCATCGCCATGGTTACTGTTGTTGTCATGGTTATCGTCATTATTATTGGTACATTCGCTGTCGCTTTTGTTGCTGCTATTGTCATTGTTATTATTGTCGAGGTCAAAGTTAATTTGATCATCATTTTTAACGTTGCAGGAGACAGAATCGGTAGGTATGAGAGTTGGTGTTGGAGGATATGTGACAAATGTGAACGGATCTCGTTCGAACACGTCCTGACCGATTGCTGTAGGTCTGAATGGATCTTGTTCACGAATATGTATTGCAAGAAGGCCGCATTTCTGGAGCTGCTTCTTTGCTTTTTGTCTGTTTTCCTCATTAATTTTGTAACCTAGCACTAGGCATGATGCTTGTCCCAATGTTAACATCGTAACGAAAATTTAACGAGCTTATGTAAAAATAAAATAAAAAAAAATTGGCTATTGCACCTGATGATGTAGGTCAGAATAAAATTGGATAATCTAAATAAAAATAAACATATTCTGACAGTTATGATAAGATATAGATAACTTACTACGTATTCCTATAGAAATAAAAAAAAAAGTTGGGTGAAGAGAAAAGAAAGGGGGTGAGAGAGCAAAAGTAAAACATCTTTAAAATATCGACAACCAGGCTTATGGTAAAATTGGATCTTTTAAGAACTTTTGTCACAAGCAGATTTTTGTGTTGCACATCACATAAATCTTTTTGGGAACGTTGTTTTTTTTTCTAATGACTCGCGGCAAAATTATTTTTTACAGTGAGTATTCGCTAAACCGGTACTCGTTAAACCGGTATTTCGCTAAACCGGTAGTATCTCTCAAATATTTTTTTTATACTTAGTAAAATACCGGTGATTCGTTAAACCGGTATCCGGTGAGCTTTTCCAAATATTTACCGGGTTTATAATAGTATTATTTTATATAATATTATACCAGTCTTTTCATTGTAAAATCAGTGATGCAGCCTTTTTTTAACGTCATCTCAGCTCTTCCCTTTGTTTTATTCAGTTGGCTACTTTGTTCCGTAGCAATTAAAATACACAAATCATTCTTTTCTTGTCGTCGAAAGAAAGCTTCTCAACATTTTGTTAATAACAGTGTCTCTTTTTCGCCAACTTCACACAGATGCTTTTTTCTTTCTCCTCATCTGCGTAAGTACGTACATCTTTTCAACTTTGTCATGTACTTCTTCATTACCATTGAATATGCAATTATGTTGTTGATATAATTCATTTATTATTCGTTTATTCAACTGCTAACCATGGTCCATGATATTAAACACACTTTGTTGCAAATCCAATCTCTGGTTCATTATCACTATTTGATGAGTACACATTGTCATTTTTATCACTAAAAGATTAGCTTATAGTAGCAAAGCTAGATTATATGAACTATCATTTTTTTTTATCTTATCTGTACAGCTTAATTTAATTATTAGTACCAGCTGCGCTTCAATTCGCTAAACCAGTAATTCGCTAAACCGGTACAATTCCTCACATATATTGAGTACCGGTTTAGCGAATACTCACTGTACTTTGCGTCCGCTGTAATTTATGCTTGGTCCTGATTATTTTCAACTTCGCAGAAGTCCTTGTATATAGTACTATAAACAGTGCAAACTTGAAAATACTCAGACGCAAACATAAAACTACAGCGGACGCAAAGTGAAAATTAATTCGGCCGCGAATCATTAGGAAAAAAACAATACCTAAGTCAGCTATTCTGCAATGAAACTTTTGCAGTGAAAACGTGGAAAAATGTGTAGTTCGTTCAAGTTTCCTTTGCTGATTTACAAGTAGGAGGGCATCACATAAGGGTAATAATAATAATAATAATAACAATGATGACAATGATAATAATGAAAATGATAATATTAATATTAATAATAAGGGTAACGATAGTGATAATTATGATAATAATAAAAGTGCGTAAGAATAAAAATAACAGTAACAGTAACGATAATAATAATAAAAATAATAGTAATGCTTTTATGATGATGATAGTAAAATTTATGATTGATAATAATTAAAGATTGATCTCGAAATACGTACAATTTTTATCAGACATATATAGCTATAAAGAACAAATAGATAATGTATAAATGCTATATAGGCTTCAATATCATCAAAAATTAATGACTATTTCTTACGTATTATTTACTTCAATATAAGCTTAAAGATTCTCAGAAAAGATCACGTTTTCTATTATCTATTTTAACACTTTATCTTATTTAATCATATCTACCACTCATTGAACGAAAAGGCTAATAATGTCTGAGGAAATGGAATAGAAATCTAAATGTATGGAAATGTAGTTTATAGATAAGGTGTATATGGATGTAGATTGTCACCTGAAGTTCGATCATGATGTTGTCATTCGCGATATTGACCAATATGATGAAAATAATTATTAGTGCTGCGATCGTTTCTACAGCTTCTAAACAGCTATAGTAGATGATGGTGAATAAAACAATGCTGGTATCAGTACTCAAAAATAACAGGTACTTTTTTTTGATCACCAAGTTTTCTACGAAAACAAATTTATCCGCGATTTTTGCTGATCACGTGTTTGGTGAATCGAGAAGGTGCTGGTTACACATTTTTCCACGTTTTCACCGCTGACTTCGGTATTCCCAAAAAGATTCATGTATTGCACAATACAAAAAAATTGCTTGTGAACAGCCATGAAATCTCAAATATACGTTGCTACATCTAATATACAAGAAATAATTCATTATTATACAAAGCTTATATAAATAAATCAACTTCTGGATAAATAATAGTTTTAATAGCACTTCCCAGAGCACAACGTGTTATTTTGAAAGAGTCATTTGTTTCTTGTGTGTGTTGCATGCATATTTACTAGTACGTACACCTCAATTTTTTTTAAAAAAAGCAGCAAAATGATATCATGTTAAATGATAAATAGGCTTATAGAAACGATCGAACTGATTCATAATTTGTAATATTATATTAGTTTATTATAGTAATTTCACCTCTCAAAAAATATATTCAGCGACAATTCGTAAACAGAGCTGTTTTGACTTAGTACATCACAAAAACTGCCCACCAGAGTTTGGCTTCCCAAAACATTTGAGACGTGCAATTCCATTCGATGTCAACCAGGGGATTAATCTGTCATATTTGCCCTGGATGGAATACAAGAGCCAAACACACCAGTCATCGCTATTTTTGCATTTCGCATCCTTAAACTGGAATCGATTGTATTTGACATCTTTCTTTGACCAAAAAGGAATCAATTATTATAATGTTTGTTTTGATCGTAAACGTGATCTCTTTTTACGTACACAAGACGTTAAAAAGGCCTAAGATTAATGCTTTAGGCATCTTAAAAAGCAGAACGGTTATGTATGTAAAATAAAGCAGTAATAAATTATAATCTGCATAAAATATGTTTCACATTGAACATAACAATATTCACTATTTATTTAGCATTATACAAGTGGTAAATTGTGTTCTAGAACGATGGTATGCATACGTATTTGTGGCTTTTAATATTAACCTTTCTTAGTGTTCGACAATTTTCATACGTATGATATCCCTTATTTGAAAACACGACCCTGTCATGGCAGTTGCGTGCATGCACATGGTCTGATGTTGCCCCCCTCCCCCTTTTTTTTCTTTTCTTTTCTTTTCCTCACTCATAATCTATTTTATAAAGTTATTATTTTTATAAAAGATAACTTCATGAAAAATGAAACCATTTTATTTACAAATTCTTTTCGGTCATACTTAACTTTTTTACCATTGTGACCTCAAGCTTGGAGGTGGAGCGGAATAATCAAGTTAAAATGCGGGCAATATAAGTATTTTGATCCTGTTCCCTTTGAGGTGACGACGCGGTGGGTAGAAGTCATTATCGATGCTGAAGTTTCTTCTGCGGTTCATATATTTTTGTTCAGTCTATGCAATAAAAAGCTAATAGATTATTACCATAAAGTGAATACACGAAAGGAAATAAACTGAGCTTTGGGGAACTTCAGTAATTGATGAGAAACGATATAAACTGGTGCTACATATCACTTCAATGGTATGTTTATTCATAAAGATTTTATAAAATGGATAATAAAGGTGGGAGGAGGTACTATTATAAGTTGATAATAATTTTGTTAACTGAGCCATTGATTTTTAGTACATCCAAAAAAACGCAACTTTGCATAAAGAAGGGACAGAATTCGTTCGGCGCGTCAAAAGCGTAATGAAAAAAAAAATTGATCGCAATTTCTACAATGATACAGTTTTCACAGGACGGATCTTTGCTTGTAATTTGTATGAAAAGCTTGTATAAAAAACAAGAAAGGATCTCGATATGTAGTAATTAATGCACCACTGAAATCACGGTTGCTGATTGAAGTAATCTCAAGTTCTTCAGCAACGATAGTGGCAGGATCAACAACGGCAGTATTATGAAGCTTTCAAAATATGATCGAACGGATCATCTGATATAGACACGTTCCGATGGATGTTATACGTACATGAGGTATTATCATTGGTATTAGATATATCACTACTACTTAGATGGTCAGCCTCAGATACCTTGATGTATGTAAATAATCAGATTTCTGACATCCAGGAGAACCATACTGTTGTTCAAATCATATGTAATTCGAGTCTCCGTAGCACTGAGTCACGATCACGACGAGGTGCACACGTACAAGTTCTATTCCATGCAGAGGACCGTGGTGAAGCAATGGCATGGCCTTGTGAAATCCAACTTTTTTTCTGGCATGTGCAAATAGTTGGTGGTATTTCAAAAGAGCATATATTTGCTTATGTTCACTGGTACAGCATCCATGGAGAAAACGATGGTCGACGATACGTGGATCCCTATCTTGAAATCTGGCGTAGTCATTTTCGTGCTGAAGATATGACATGCATTGTACCAATCCATCGTTTGTATGGGCAAGTTGCTATTATTAAATATAATACTGAAACAAATGCAAATAGCAGAATCACCATCATTCCTTTACCAAAAAAAAAATGTTAGCATAATAAATACAACCACTTTACACTTTTTTTTCTATCCGTTAAATAATATTACCTCTATATCTTTTCTTTTATTTTAATAAAATTTATAATAACGTTGGGTCATTTTCAGTCGTTAATCAATCATTTTTCTTGAGCAATTAATAAACTAAAGAAGTTTGATAAGAAAAAGGTAGAAGTTAAGTAATAATACAATATGAACAAAGCTAAAAAAAAAAATTAAGAACCTATGATTACATTGTAAATGCTACCTTCAATATCAGGAAGTTATTTTCCGATATCGAAGCATTATTTCATGAATAATAATAATTATGGTGGAACTAGTGAAAACAGTTAACAATTATTAGATGTAGTTTGGTGTAAAAAGTTAAGCAATCTACAGAGGGTCTCCGTTAATTTCATAGGGCCATTTCCCATTTTTTTTGTGAAAATAAAGGGTGTGAAAATTAACGGATACTATGAAATTTTTTCCAAGAATGTGCATATATTGAATACTTCAGCTTACTACTGTATACAGTATCTTTTAATGTATTAAAATACGTATTAATTAATAACTTATTTCTATATGATCGTTCTTAATGCACTTTTGAAACTATTTCTTTTTTTATTTGAGCATATCTATGACTTTTTTTTTGAAAAAATAAAAGCTATATATAGTCCCCAAGAGATGCAGAGATAATTTATCTATTATATTATTCCATTTTTTCATTTTTTTTCCATCTTTCTATATTTCTGCTCTATATATACTAAAACAAAATGACAGTAACCAAATCTAACGTTGGCTTGACAGCTGAACAGTATAGTATTCTGGCTGAGAAAAAAAGACTTAAACCGCGAACCATACAAACCGATCACTAGCATTATGGGCTAAAAATGAATTCAAGTTGTTTAAGGCACTTGATATTAGTACGATATCTAAAGGCTTAAAGCGAGAAAAACAAGAAGAGAATAAACATTGAATAAACTCTTAAAAAAACATGCAAATGGCGTAATAAAAAAAGTAAACCATCCTGTATACTAATTTAATTACAATCCTTATATTTATCACATAATTTTTTTTTGATTTACATACCCGTTAAGAATTCAATGCCGCCAAGTGCTGTGAAAGTGAAATTAAGGGGGATGTGAAAATTTTATTATTATTTTTCATAGCTTTCAAAGTTTTGTCGGAATGTGAAAATTTACTAAGTAATGCCAATATTTTGACATAGGGATTATGAGGGAGATGAGAGGGAAAAGCAGTGTGTAACAGTAGACAGCTATGGGTAATAAATTATCCGTTACCACCTACTTGTCAGCACAAAAAACAGCATTGGAAGAACTTGTTGTAAAATCAGGACACCTCTATACTCTTTATCCAAAGTATCATTGTGAAACTACAAACTAATTAGATCGAGAGATATTGTGGAGTTCAGCTAAAAGAATCGCAAGAAAAGAATATGATTATTCATTCAAAGCATTACAACAAAATCTTAATAACTTTCTCGATTAAGTATCATTAGTAGTATCATCTCCACCTGATGAAATACCTATTAAAATCAGAAGATATTACAATCGCTGTTGGCGTTATATTTACGCATACAATGATATAAAGATGGCAATGAAGCCTTTAAAATCGCTGAAAAATTCACCTCCAAAAGATTCCTCTCACATCGTAAACCAGGTGTTTATGATTAAATAGCTTTTCTTATTTTTATATATGCTGATTACACATCCCCACATCCTCGCTTTGATATTTTTTTTACGTGATTTTCCTTTTTTTCTTTTTATATTATTTATACATTCCCTATATATATATATATATATATTTATTATTTTTTTATTTCTCCAAAATTCTCTCAAACAATAAAAGTAGCTCAAACTTTTTTGGCTATTATATTACTACTACCTATCTGCTAAATATGGGATTTAATACCTTTAACTGTGGGTGTAATATTAGCCGACGGGATTTAAAATATTTTTAATTTTCGACAATTGACTATTTAAATCAGTATGCACCATACCAATACATTTTTTTTAAGTATTGGTTTTTTCCAATCGATTTGCGCACACAATTTTTTTTTTGCGCCCCGAGATTTTTTTTTTGCGTGTCCTTATTTTTTTTTTGCGTACATTTTTTTTTTTTTTTTGCGCATTGAATTTTCTATTTTGCGCCCCTAACCTTTTCTTTTTTTTTATAATAAAAATGTACCATAACGATGTCCCCGCTGAATACATGACCTGCTTTAACATTGCTGATGAGATCATTGAGCCCACTTCAATGGAAGTAGAAGAAGTTCAATTAGGATTATATGAAACAGCTGACCTGGAATGGCAAGAATGGCAACCAGGCCAGGATCAAAAAAAGCCTGTGAAAGAAACAAGGCCAGATATTAAAAAACTTATGGATCTCGATACTTTTCAGGAATTTTGTAGTAACCCACAAGGTGCCTCTATTGGCAGTCAGTATGGACCAGCAACAGCTACCCAGCATATTGTAAAGAGCGAAATAAAGACCACCGCCAAATCCACAGCTGCCAAAAGTACCAGAGGCGCAAATTGCTCTTACACACCACTCCAAGTGCAAGAACTGCTCGATCTTGTTATTGAGGAAGGAATATCTGCAAGACAAGCAGGCTTAGCTGTAGGTATCGTTGTGAGAACAGCTCAACACTATGTGAAAACATATAGAGATGACGAGGAGAAGCGTTTGCCCGGTACCAAGAAGGCTTCTCGTCTGGGAGGGAATAATCGAAAGCTTGAGCCAAAGCACACTGATTTTCTTTGTCGTTACTATGATAATAATGCAGCTGCTGTTTTGTGGGAGGCAAGAGATGCCTTGATTTCCACTTTTCCAGACATAAAGTCAATCACTCTTTCCGGTCTTCACAAACACCTTGTTCAGCACGCATCTCTCACTCTTAAGAAATTAGATCCAATTGTGGCGCCAAGAACATCTGAGAGCACTTTAAATCAACGAAGAGAGAAAATATTGCAGTGGTTGGATGATAAGGAAATGGACTGGTTCAACAACTGTGTTTTTATTGATGAGGCGGGATTTAATATGCATATCCGAAGAAATTTTGGTAGATCCAAACGAGGACTACCAGCTAAAGTCGTGTTGCCTGCTAACAAAGGCATTAGTATTTCTATACTTGGAGCAATATGCGAGAAAGGGGTCATCGACTTGACCTTGCGCAAACCAAAGGCTGTCCAGAAGAAAAGTGCATTAGCTAAGAAGAGAAAACGGGATGATGGAAAGCCTGCTGAAGTACCCGAAGTTAATGCAAGAGTGGGTACTCGAACTGAGCATTTCAAGGAGTTTATTAGCAATGCGATGGATATGCTTGACAAACATAATATGCAAGGTCGTTATCTTGTCTTAGATAACGCTTCTATTCACAAGACTGATGATGTCCAAAAATTCATTAAGACTCGTGGATATAAAGCTGTTTACTTGCCTCCTTACTCCCCTTTCTTAAATCCAATTGAGCTATTTTGGTCAAAGCTCAAAGCCGGTGTAAAAAGAGACTGTCTCACGGCAACAGATAGCCTGAGCGCTAGAATTGTTGAGTCTGCAAAGCAGGTTAATGTGGAGGACTGTCAGAACTGGATCAGGCACTCTGCTTCATTTTTTGATAGGTGTTTGGCTCTTGAGCCAATGCTTTAGTAAAGTGTACTATGAATAAACTGTTTTTTTATATACGCAAACTTGGAAATTCAATGCGCAAAAAAAAAAAAATTATACGCAAAAAATTAAAAAAATGTACGCAAAAAAAAAATAAGGACACGCAAAAAAAAAATCTCGGGGCGCAAAAAAAAAAATTGTGTGCGCAAATCGATTGGAAAAAACCAATACTTGTTAATAAACCTGTCTTTATTCAAAAGGTATTTCTATAAGTGTGTGCTAAATACTTTTTTATGTCTCTTTCTATTTTTTTCGTTCTCATTACTCTTTAGACCAATGGCATCTCTTCCTTTTTTGTATACTTTCAGGATCTATGAACCACCCATCTCCATCTTACTATATTCCATACATCTCAATGTTATAATTGCCATTCTTTCTGCATTTTGTTATTATCCCGCCCCTTTTGATTAGTCCATACCAACGTAATATTTAGCCATAAAATAGAAACCATCCACTACTTTTATTTTCTTTATATTAAATATTATAATAAAATCGTTATTTTTTCCCATTGAATAGAATCCTATTGTTTTTTATCTTCAATTGTGATAATGATTTTACCACCAAAAAAAAAGAAAATTATACGCTAATGTTATATCAATCAAATATAATAAAATAAAAGAGACGTTAAAAAGTCAACGAGACCCAAAAGAACAATAATTGAACTGAAGTTTATTAAAATAAAATATTATCTCTATTTATCTGAATCTTATTACCAATGGGATATATTGATATATGTATAAGTAAGATTTATATTTGCCATGGCCGTGTGAATTATGAATATAAGATTAATGATATTAAGATTAGACTTTGAGCGGTTGACGATATGATATATCTACGCAGCTGTAACCTTATATCATTGTAGAAGACGGACTTCTGTGTTCTTATAAATCATGGTCCAAATAGGGAAATACACGAAATGTCAGCAAAGCATAATTAAAGATATACTATACTTTAATAATTAGAGTGACAAATAATTATCTTTATGAATAATATGTCTTGGATACAACAGCTAAAACAACTATGCCTATCCAGATCCAGACCTCTGTAACATATAACTGGCACAAAGTTCCTAGTCCATATCCAATGCAATACCCCTACATCCCCGTTATTTTATACATAATGCATGTTAACCACCAAACTCTCACTCATGCATAAAGGAATCATCAAGCTGTTAACTCAGTTTGTTAATTGATAAATCTGGTGTTTGTACAGGAGTTATCAAGGTATTATCAAACAGTTTTTTACATCTTGATAATCCACTTCCCACCAGTGTAAAAGAGTGAACAAGGTCTATGAGAGATTGAACAACGCCCTAAACTATCAAACAAGCCCTCAAAAAGATTGAACAAGCCCTCTAAAAGATTAAACAAGCCTTCTAATAGATAGAACAAGGCCTATAAGAGATTGAATAAGGCGTATACAACATTGAATAAGGCATATAAGAGATTGAACAAGATGTATAAAAGATTGAACAAGGATTGAAAAGATTGAATATGCCTTTTAAGAGATTGAACAAGGCCTCTAAAAGATTGAACAAGACGTATAAAAGATTGAACAAGACGTATAAAAGATTGAACAAGGCTTATACGAGATTGCACAAGGTCGTAAATGATTGAACAACGTGTATGAAAGATCGAATAATACCACAAAAAATTCAACAAGGTTTCTAAGAGATTGAACAAGGCATATAAAAGATTGAACAAGTCATATAAAAGACTGAATAACGATTGAAAAAATTGAACAAGGCACATAAAAGATTGAACAAGACGTATAAAAGATTGAACAAGACGTATAAAAGATTGAACAAGGCATATAAAAGATTGAACAAGTCACATAAAAAATTGAACAAGACATATAAAAGACTGAACAAGGCGTATAAAAGATTGAACAAGACATATAAAAGATTGAACAAGACGTATAAAAGATTGAACAAGACGTATAAAAGATTGAACAAGGCATATAAAAGATTGAACAAGTCACATAAAAGATTGAACAAGGCATATAAAAGACTGAACAAGGCGTATAAAAGATTGAACAAGTCAGATAAAAGATTGAACAAGGCGTATAAAAGATTGGACAAGGCGTATAAAAGATTGAACAAGTCAGATAAAAGATTGAACAAGACGTATAAAAGATTGAACAAGGCATATAAAAGACTGAACAAGGCGTATAAAAGATTGAACAAGGCATATAAAAGATTGAACAAGTCACATAAAAAATTGAACAAGGCATATAAAAGACTGAACAAGGTGTATAAAAGATTGAACAAGGCGTATAAAAGATTGAACAAGTCAGATAAAAGATTGAACAAGACGTATAAACGATTGAACAAGACGTATAAACGATTGAACAAGACGTATAAACGATTGAACAAGGCGTATAAAAGATTGAACAAGGCATATAAATGACGGAACAATGATTCAAAAGGTTGAGCAACGATTGAAAAGATTGAACAAGACATATAAAAGATTGATTATTCTTCGGCTGGTACTGATGTAGATTGTGTTACCATTTTTTCTTTATTTGTTTCGAAGTTACAGAGTAAAAAAAAAAATATAATATATTTGGAAATAGATATAAATATGATACTAACTACTAAATATGTACGATATCATTTTTTCTTTCGCTCCAGGAACACATCCGTCGAAGTTATAGTGATCACTATGCCCGAAGAGCAGCATGAACAAACTGCATCATCTATGGCCCAAATTATTGCTACACTGGAACAATTGTCAACACGGATTAACAATATTGAAGCTAGTAATATTGATAATCAGCAACATTCATCTTTACCAATGGGTACATCGGATCATCATGTTCCAGATTTTGAAGGTACTGAAGACGAGTTTCTCACTGAGCAGGCACCTAACACATTGCTGCAACCATATCCTGCACTTGTGGAAGCTATTCCAGGCATGGCTAAAGATTTTGTTCGTCAAATTATGGATGAGGACACCAGATGTAGTTTTCTACATGAATGTCCATGTAATACTGGTCGCCAATACGCACCACCACCACTTAATCAAGGTCTCGGGCTTACACCACGTACTCAACAGCTTGACCGTCAGCTACGTCTTGTTCAATATCGCCTTTCTGGAATCACAAGACCTATCGATCTTTTTGCACATGATACCATTCGGGGGCACCAAGTGGATGGACCTACTGCTTTATGTTTTGCAAATACTATCCATATGTTGCTTTCTGATGTGGCATCACTCATTACAAACATCCGTACCGAATTTGTTTGTAAAGAGACTGGCCTTTCATCTTCTCCGATCACAGCACCAGGTCACTTACCAAACAACCCATTACTCGACACTAGCCAGGTATTGGAACAAACAAAACTTACTCAAGCTCTTCGCAAATTGTCACGTTATAATCATACCACTCGTCGGCAAAACGGTGGTTCTAATAAAAATCGGTACAACAATAACATGGAGAAGTCACGTTACAATAATAATACATCAGATGATACTTCATATGACCAAAGACGATACTCACACAACAACAAACAGTCGGATTTTCAGAAGCGTCACACAAACAACAATCGAAAGCGGTACAATCGCCCAAACAACTCTTCCAAGGAACAGTAGGCGGTCGTCTTTCTTCCTTTTCTTCTGCTTGGACCTCACTTTCTTCTTCACCATGGATTCGTCGCATCATCAAAGACGGATTTTCCATACCTTTTCACACGGCACCTCCAACTTTTCAACACCATCAACATCATCCGATACACCATGTTGTATTATAAGAACATTATCTCTTTATCTC
Source organism: Circinella umbellata (assembly GCA_025093555.1). Taxonomy (NCBI): domain Eukaryota; kingdom Fungi; phylum Mucoromycota; class Mucoromycetes; order Mucorales; family Lichtheimiaceae; genus Circinella; species Circinella umbellata. The sequence goes on along the minus strand of JAIWNF010000120.1, from coordinate 2,286 downwards.
AGATGAAATAAGAAATCATATTTAAAATATTTAAAATACAGACGTGAACAGAACTCAATTCTAAAAAGGAAACTGAGTAAAATCGCATAACGATGTCCTGCGCCTCGTCAACTTAAATTAAAGAATAAAAGAGAGTATCATGGCTAAGCCCAATATACTTCAGAACAGTAGCTATAGTAACCTTCTCCATATTAATGACTAATATCAAGTACCCGACTTTACTATCAATCACCCACATCATTCTATTAACTAAGCCCCATAACTCATAGAATAGAAATCATATAAATACGGGTTGTAAATATTATTTTAAAGAAATAACTTTATTCTAGTTTCTAAATTATTATTAAAAATATATAACAAAGTCTCAAAGGATTTATACCTTGTCTGTTTTTATTTCCTACTTTTATTAAAATAACCAAATATCACACACCAAATACCCACCTCAACTTCAACACACCAAATAATCAACCAAGAAATATCTCTCCTCTTAAAGAAAAACGCTATCGAAGAGGCTATGTCAGAAAACGGTTTTCTTTCCACACTCTTTACAATCCCCAAGAAAACAGGCGATTTGAGACCTGTACTGAATCTTCGACCACTCAACCAATATATACCGAAACGCCCTTTCAAGGTGGAAACAATGCAACAGGTCTGTCACATGATTCAACAAGGCGATTGGTTAACCAGCATCGACCTTCAGGATGCATTTCTACACATCCTAGTGCACAAACAATCGCGCCGCTACCTTCGTTTCCGTTGGAACAACAAAATTTATCAATTCCGCACTCTATGTTTCGGGATGTCCCTCTTACCAATAGTATTTACAAAAATACTACGGCCAGTACTGCGTTGGGCTTGGAGACAAGGAATTCGGATTTCAGCTTATTTGGACGATCTTATTTTAACAGCCAAAACCAAGGAACAAGCTCATCGTCATACTCAGAAGGTATTGTCCAAACTTTTTTCTCTTGGTTTTTTGGTCAAAAGATCCAAGTCTCATTTATCTCCTACACAGTCTTTAGACCACTTGGGGTTCCATATCGAAACAACCAGCATGAGATTGTCTGTTCCTCCCAAAAAATTGCGGGATCTTCGACGAGAAGCGCGGAAAATACTGAATCAATCAACCACCACACTACGACACCTATCATCATTCATAGGGAAAGCACAAGCAACAACATTGGCCATGTTTCCTGCATGTCTGTACACCCGACAACTAATCACATGTCGCAACCAACAGTTAGCCAAGGGATCAGATTGGAATGCCCATATCAACATTTCGATCAAAACACAAAGCGAATTACGTTGGTGGATACACCACTTACAACAATGGAATGGTCAGAGCTTCATCCCATCAATCCCCCAAGTGGAAGTTTACACCGACTCATCGGACAACGGATGGGGGATAGTATTCAATCAAACCAGAATTTCAGGTTTATGGACAACCACACAACAACAACCACACATCAATTACAAAGAACGTTTAACGATACGACATGTCATTCGCCACCCTCAACTGTGCGGCAAGTCGATACGAATATTTTGCAACAACACCACAACAATAGCATATGTCAATCACTTCGGGGGAATGAAATCACCCTTACTAATGCAGTTGGCCACCGAGATTTGGAAGGAGTGCATCAAGACGAACACACGGATACAACTCATATACATTGCATCACAACTCAACCCGGCCGATCCCCCATCACGACAACTACGCCAACAATTGGAATGGCGTGTCGATCAGAAATTCTTCAATCATCTCAATCAACTTTGGGGTCCCCACCATCTCGATTGCTTCGCGACACAACTGAACCACAAACTTCGTTACTATATGACTTGGCTTCACGACCCACAAGCAGTTGCGATGGATGCTCTCCACCAGCCATGGAAAATATGGAAATGTGTTTATGCGTGTCCACCATGGAACCTTCTCCAACATACAATAAACAAAATTCAACAAGAGAAAATTCAAGCAACAATAATCACACCACTTTGGCCCAGTGCAATATGGTATCCAACTCTTCAGCAACTCAGCATACAGAACCCAATAATAGTGCCTCGCTCAGCAATTCACGCAGCACCCGACCACGATCAACATCTCCTTCACAAGAATCCTCATTGGCGTATGATCGCATGGCATATAAATGGTGGCGTCTAACAGCGTTGGGGGTAGACGAGGAGGCAGCACACATATTATTGGATCCAACTCATAATCAACAACGCACCAAGCAATATCAACCTATTCAACGCCGATTTATTACATGGGCACAGCAGCACCAAATC